>PVIH01008985.1:0-31865 GCA_004025045.1 Sigmodon hispidus | reverse complement strand
GTGTGTCTGTGTGTGTGTCTGTCTGTCTGTGTGTGTGTGTCTGTGTGTGTCTGTGTGTGTGTGTGTGTGTGTGTGTGTCCTCTCTGCCTCACATTCACTCTTCCTCCTGTTCTCTGTTCTCTGTCTCTCCCCTGGGCAGGTCCCTGAAGCCAGAATAAACTACTACTATAGTCAGAGAAAAACGTGGCCCTAGGGGATGGGCTGGGGGATATTCAAGAGCAGCTTCTGAGTGTTGTGATGACTCCTATATGACAAGGATTTGGACCTCATCCAAGGTCAGGACCCCTGTGTCCTCCCTATCCCCCCATCACCAGGGGTCAATAGGGCTACCCCGACTTCCAAGTCAGTGTGGGAAGAGAAAGCGAGGTTCAGCCACATGAACACTCAGAAAGTAGGAATGGGACGGCAGAAGGGCAGATGCTGCTCCCTGCATGTCACCCTACTGCAGGGAGCAGACCTGAAGACTTGGGGTGAGGGTCTGAGGAGGGATGGATGAGGAGTGTCTCCTAGCTCTCTCTCTCCTGTTTCTGCTTAAGCTGCCCTTCAGTATCTACTGGCAGTAGGGTGTCCCTGTCCCTGAAGAGGATGGTTCTGCATGGAAGGTTCTGGGTGTGCTGGGACAGGAGGGGACTGGGGACCAATGCCTGGACTGTGCTGGCTGCACCTGAAACCCTACCCCCACCCCACCCCCTCAGGGACAGTGCGAGGGCCCAGTAAAGTCCTGGCTGCTCCCCTGCTGAGTCTGGCTAGAGCCTGGAGAAAAGTGTCTTTTCTTCTGGTGCATCTCTTTATTTGATGACAAGTTGCTTGGCCAGGGGTGGGAGGTGGGTGGGGGTGAGAAGGTTGGTCATGGCTGGCAGGATCCGCGAGAACTCTGTCTGTCCCCAGCCTGCCCCTGCCTGGGATGAGGTCTCTGGTGATCCCTTCTTGAGGTCTGATGGGGGCATCACCTCTGTACCTGCCAAGCAAGCTTACTGGTGGAAAATAGTTTTGCAAACTTGGCTGGTCGCTCTGTGCTGTGTCCTATGTTGGCAGTGACTCTGCAGTTGCTGGGGTCCTGTGTGTTTGTCTTCCTGAGTGGGATGGCACAGGGTCTCTAGGTCTTGGGAACTATTCAGAGACATAGGAAGGGAATGAGTTACCTACTGGCCTCCCACTGGCTTGCAGCCTGCAGTCTTGGAGGGCCCTTAGACTGCTGGGCCAATCACCCTGTAATTGTTCCCAGCAGTGAGGAGGGAGGCCTGCTAGGCCTTCGTGTTTGTTTGCCGTCAGTGTTAGGCCAGTGGTAACCAAGGGCCGCTTCCCCTTGGTGACGGTGGAGCTGGCTCTGGCCAGGACTGATCCAGCAGCTGAGGCACAGCAGGCCTGGGGACCCTGTGGGACACTCCGGAGGACCCCAGGTCTCAACAGCCCCGTGCTGCTTCCACTTTCCTCTCTAATTCTAGCCCCCCCTCAGGGGGGGGTGAAGACCCACAGACTTCTCTCCTGGCTTTTCCCCAAGGCACTTGCCTGGAACATTCCAGACCTCTGGATTTTGTGGTAGGTGTTGGGAGACTGTGAGGCCACTTGCTGGCTGGCCACATGTGGGTGGGTCTTGGACAGACTCATGGACTTCAGCCAAAATACAGGGTTGTGACTGACCGCATGCCTGGGTTCCTGCAGACCCAGGGTCCTGAGGTAATCCCAGGCAGAGTTTGGAGGAGATGGCAGTGAGGCAGCCAGGGCAGACCTTGGGAGATGGACTTCAGCCCAGTGTAGAACATTAAGGGCAAAGGCTGTTTTATAGCAGGCATGGTATTGAGAAGTTTCAGGCTCTTACTGGCTAACTGGAATCTCAGAGAGATTTGAACTAGAAGAGGCTGGAAAGATGGCAGAGGCCTGAAGATGGCAGAGAGGAGACTGGTGAGTTGAGGAGCCTCAGGATGGTGTCCCCATGACTTGCCCTCCAGATCACCGTGACCACTGCCTTCTGTCAGGCCTAGGAACACAGTCTGTTTTATTTGCCCTCCCTGCCTACCTCTGTGGGTCTTGAAAAAGGGCTGGAGTCTCTGACCCAGGACAGGGAACATTGTCTGCTTCCTCTGACACACGAACGCTCTGTTGTGTTTCAGGATCAGCTTCCAGGCGGGAGATGAAACCTTTTCTTATGTGTTTCCTCAGCCTCTATCTCCCAAGGAACCCTCACTGACATGGCCCTGAGCACACAGCTCCTGTGGTCTGTTGCAGGTCCCCTCAGCGTGAACAGGAAGAGTGTGATCTGAGACTCCTAGCTTACATATAGAGTTTTCTGGGTGTCACAAGGTGCAGGACATGCCAGCTGGCTAGTCCCCTCCTTTATAAAGGGGCAGAGTGCCTGTGATGGAGCCAAAAAGGAGCCAGACTGCTCCACATGCAGAATTTCCATGCTGTCCGGTTTTCTGTTTGGGGGCCTGGAGAGGGAACTGTCAATCAGGGGAGATGAGGTGCAGGGGGCTGAGCTCCCAGGCAACTTTCACACGGGTCCTGTGACCGGCCCAGCTGCCGATACCATTTAGCTCAGTGATTCATTGTAGTGCGCTGTTAGGAAAACGCAGATCCCAGCGGCTTGTTTTGTTGGCAAGTCTTGTCGCCTCAGCAGAAAAGGACTGCTTTTGATATGAGAACAGAAACTCAGAAGCAGTAGAGCTCGACAGAGCCTTCAGTAGGAGTGGGGATTGTGGTCCAGCCTCAGCCATGGAGACCTGGGTTTGGCAGTGAGGGCAGTGGGGGGGGGGGTCTCTCACAGTTGGTCTGTGGCAGCTGCCTAGCTATGATGCCAGGCCCTTCTGCTTGCGCCTGCACTGGTGACATGCATGCTGCTATGCGATGTCATGGCAAACCCAGCCTGCTGCGGGTATACGGTTCTGAAGCTTGGCCGAGCTGCTTCCAGAACTCTCTGCCAGCAAGGCCAGGGTGTGAAATATAAATTTAAGTCTTGTGTACCTGGGGTGGCTGGGGCTGGGCGTTCCGTTCCCAAGGCTGAGTTGACTACTAGGACAAGCAAGTGTTCTCCCTGTCTACACTGGCCGCCGTCCTGGGCTGGCCCGAAGTCACTTCTGGGCCAGTTTACCCCCTTTGCCTTTCTGTGTTCTCAAGATTTGAGAACTGGAATAGACAGGCCCCAGATCCAAACTGCTTTCCCGAGAAGCATCCCTGGTGCTCAGTCCTGGATCACCTGGCATCAGGGAACAGAGGAGAGGGAGGGCTCCCTCCTCCCCAGATACTAGGTGAAGTCCCCAGGGACTCTGGCTGGTACTGAACCTGAGATGGTCCAAAGCAGCACAGAGCTAAGTCAGCATCTCAGGGCTGCTGTTCTTCGCCAAGATAGCTGAGTTTGGGGTAGGGGATGGTTTTAAATTTGCATGTTTGTGTTGAAACCTTATCTCAGGAGACATAACCTCCTCTCTTCTTTTTCCTCATACTAAATTGGAAATATATTTCTAGTATTAGCTTCTTAGTTGTTTTTACATTTATTTGCATGTATTTGTATAGGCATGTACATGCCTGTTGTATGTCAAAACATTTTCTGGGGAGATGCAGTACACATCTCCACTCACCGCAGATAGACCCCATGACAGACCAAAGTATGTATACCACTGAAGTCCATCTTGGTGAGCCAATGAGTTTTACTGGGTTTCTTACAGGAGTATGGGTGAGAGGTCACTTACCGGAGCAAAGGAATAACTCAAATAGCTGCATCACCAAAGCCCACCCAGCATGGAGCTCACAGGAGCTGGGAACCTGGAGCACACTGCACAGTCTGTAGGCAGCTCAACAGGCTGGAGAGTGTCCTTTCCAGTTGCCTCAGTTGGTCTAAAACCTTTTCCAGGCAGCTCTGCAGGGTTCTGTTTTCTTCAAGGTAGCTGGCCTGGTCTCAGAGTCTTCTTTGCAGCTTGGCTTTGCCCCTCTAAGAGGGACTCTCATCTTTTATTTTTGACTCTGGCAGGCAGAGGCCTAGTGAATATGGTCTGTTTCAGGGACTTCCTGAAGCTGTTTTGAATTGCTTACCTTCCTGCTTAAGGAGGTTCCCTGCAGGATGGAATGTTTTCGTCTCTGGAGGAAACGGTTAGACAGCAATGTCCTAAGGTTAGAGGAAAAGTTATGGGGAGTCATTTCTCCCCTTCTACCATGTGGGTCCCAGGAATCAAACTCAGGTCCCTGGGCTTGGTAGCAAGCACCTACCCCCCCACCCCCACCCCCAGTGATCTCTTTGGTCCTGGACATTCATTTAGTACTGAACTTTCCCTAGGAATCTACATTTTATCCTCTAAGCAGCCTCTGAGGTTAGAGCATTTTACCTTTGCTTCAATGCACAAGGGACTCAGAACACAGAGAGATGAGGAAATAAGGACACTCAGCTTGCAGAACAGAAGTTGGTACTTGATAGCCCAACCCCAGACTGCACATGCCCTCCACGGTTTGACAGGCACTTGGCTAAACCTGCCTCCCTTGGTTGACCGTGTTTCACAGCCAGCTTTCCATGTTTCACAGGAGCCCAGCCCAGCTGGAAAGGGCCTATGGGAAGTGATGGCACCTGTGTGAGGTGCTTGGGCTGTGCTTAGGCTATAAGTGGTAATGTTCCAAGAACACATCATTTTGTCCATTAAAATGAGTTTGCATGTGGGAACAAGTCTCATCAGACTGAGCATCAGCTGGGCCTTCCTGGGTGTGGGCAGCAAGTTCAGTGGTGTAGTATTGCTGACCGCCCAGCCAAGACATCATCAGCAGAGGGAGCAAGCAGAAGCTGAGTAGCCAGGATGATTTCTCGATAGCAGAAAATGGGGTCCTAGCTAATGTTGGATGCCTCGGGGTGTAGACCTGCTCTGTAGATCAGCAGGCCTTCTTCCTGCAGTGGACAGGGCCTGTGTGCTGCCCTCACAGCACTCTCCCCAATGCTATCGGAGTTTAGTGTACTGATCACCACTCCCCAGCCTTCTGTATGGGAATAGGCGGGAGATAAAGGTACACATTCTAGATTCTTCCAGAGAAACTTGATCCACAAGTACCTGCTCAAGGATGTAAAGCTGCCAGCCAAGCTCAGCACTTTTGTCCTCTGCAGAGAGAGAGAGAAGAAGGGAAGGAAGGAGGGAGGGAGAGAGGTGTGTGGGTGCAGGCTGCCTGTGTGATCACAGCAAACAGGTTCTAGAAGGCTCTTAACTCCCACATCTTACACATTAGCCCATTAGCTGTGGCTGGTGTGGAACACTGGCTGCAAGCCAGTGCTTGGTCAGCCAGGTACCCTATAGATTCCGGATGTCTTCACCCTTGCATCTCCCTCCCTCCCTCCCTCCTTCCCTCCCTCCTGTCATCATGAGCATGCAACGGTGCATGCTTTCGTCCTGTGTACTTGTTAAACTTCAAATAACATTAACGTATGTGGGTGTGTGGGTGTGGTGTGTGGAGTGTGTGTGTGTGTATGGTATGGGGTGTGTGTGTGTGTGTGTGGTACGTGTGCCTGCTTGTGTGCTGTGGTCTGTGTGTGTGTGTGCCTGCATGTGTGCTGTGGTCTGTGTGTGTGTGTGTGCGCGGTACGTGTGCCTGCGTGTGTGTGTGTGTGTGTGTGTGTGTGTATGTGTGTGTGTGGTACGTGTGCCTGCGTGTGTGTGTGTGTGTGTGTGTGTGGTACGTGTGCCTGCATGTGTGTGGTGTGTGTGTATGTGTGTGTGTGTGGTACGTGTGCCTGCGTGTGTGCTGTGGTATATACAAATGGAGATGAGAGGACAACCTGGAGTCAGTTCTCTCCACCCTGTGGGTCCCAAGACAAAACTCAAGTTGTCAGGTTTGGTGGCCAGGGCTTTTAACACTCATTATACCATCTTGCCAACCCAATATTAATCTTTTAAAAAGCACATACACACACCCCACTTAGTCCCCAAACATCTACTGACTCTAGCAATCTGCTTTGGCCTATATGGATTCTCCTGTTCTATAAACAGATGGAACTGTATGCTGGGTGATCTTTTTTAATCTGGCTTTTTTTCACTTAATGTAAAGTTTTTAAGATCCAGCCACAGGATTAACAAATCCCATGACACTCTTCCTTTCCTGACTGAATAGTGAACTGTTGTATGTGTGAACCGCAGTTTGTAAATCACATCATCTGTTGATGGGTACTTGGGACCATTTACCTTTTGCAACAATAACAAACAACAAGATGAGATTAAAAGTCAGGACAACCCACCAGCTCTCATGCTGAACATGATAGCACTTTCATGGTCCTGGTTCTTTTCTATTTAATTCAGTGAATGACAGCTTTGCAGTTGTTTTGACTTGGTGAGATAAGGCCAACTATGTAGCTCAGACTGGCTTCCAACTCAGAATCCTCCTGCTCCTATTTCTGAATGCTGGGATTACAGGTGTGTGCTAGCACCTTGCCAACTGCATTTTTGACAAGTGAGAAATAGTCTGTCCATGCACCGGGCAAGAGGTCATTTTTCTTCTTTCTTGCTGGTTCCTGCACGTGATATACTGGTGTATAGGAATTTGCTCCGCAGAGCCTTGTCTAAAGTGCAGGATCCATTCCCTTCCACTTTTGGACGTGCTGGGCCTCTCCTCTAGAGGTTTTAGGACTTTCCAGGCTAATAGGCTTGGAGCAGGAAGGCCAGACA
The DNA here is from genome assembly GCA_004025045.1 of Sigmodon hispidus. NCBI lineage: Eukaryota > Metazoa > Chordata > Mammalia > Rodentia > Cricetidae > Sigmodon > Sigmodon hispidus. The sequence continues at coordinate 25,239 of PVIH01008985.1, read as the reverse complement.
GGTAAGAAGTTCCTGGAGGCTGCAGAAGCCCTTGCTCCCCGGCTGTGAGAGCCAGGAGCTTGCTTCTCCTAGGCCTCCTCTTAGTTCTGTGAAATCCCACCGAGGGATTGGTGCTTGGGCTGCTACCTGGTTCTTTTTAGAATTCTTAACAGTTTATTGGAAGCAGTCCATCAACAGTTTATCTGACAGACTAGCTCAGCAGAAACTCTGTAGCACTCTGAGTCTGCCCCTGTGAGGTGCAGAAGCCAGAAAGCCTGGAGGCAGGTTAGAGGCATCTTTAATGTCGTCTACAAAAAGTGACTGTGAGGTGGGAGTTCTGAGAGCAAACTAAAGGAAATACTTCCAGGTCACACTGTTAAAGAGAAAATATCAACCCCATATGTGACCATCCTTACAAAGAACCTAAGCGTCACTCAGATGTGATGAGGGTTCACAAAGTGCTATTTACATAACCATTAACACATAAAACTGATGCAAGAGCAGAGATATGACTAGGAAGAGCAGCCCGTGTGCTGGGTGTGGTTTGACCTTTGACTGTAAATGACCATCATTGTGTCTGAACTTTACAATGGTCCAGAAGGCAAATTACATCTTATGACTTCTTATATGTGACATTAGAAATAGTTTATATCAAAGTAGAACAAAAGGTTTCTGAGAAGTGAGAGGGAGATAGCTCAGGGACTCCCTGTGACCCCAGTGAAGGAGGTGAAGACAGGACACCCCTTCTGCAGATTGGCCACACTAGTCAAATAAGTGAGTTCCAGATTCAGTGAGAGATCCTACACACACGGAGGGACACACACACACACACACACACACACACACACACACGGAGGGACACACACACACAGAGCATAGAGTAAGTCCATTTACGTAGACTAGGGATCCTGCTTTGATGGTGTACACACACCTTTAATCTCAGCATTTGGGAGAACCAGGAGTCTATACTGTTCCCAGCATCTACCACTGCTGCTAACTCACTTTGAGAACTACTCTTGCAAACATAATTACAGGGAGCAAACATTCAGCCTTTGCCCCTTCTGAATATTTTGGGGGTGACTCCAGCTACTGCTGCCTTTGATCTAAGGGGTTCACATGACTGACTGAACTCAGGGGAAGCTAAGATGGTGTTGTATGAGGGGGCTTTCAGCCTTCCGATTTTGGCATGCCCTGTGCAGGGACTAACCTCTTGTGTTTTCCCTTTGAGACGCCTTCTTGAGAGCTGGGCAACTGGAGTTAGCTCTGAATCTGGACCTGTGGCTTCCCATGGGCTCCTACACTTAGTTTTCAAGTTCCTTATATTTTAGGATTCCTTAGTAATGAGAGATGGGAGGAGGCAGGGCATTGCTTCTGTGATGCTTCTCCTGGGTGCTGGATGCTGTCACTTGGAGTTGTGTGCTGAATAAAAATCTATACACTCCAGGTAGTTTGAGGGCATCTACCTGGATCTGCAGAGTGGGACAAGTGTACCCCAGAGTCCTCTCACTTGCTCATGGGCTGGGCACTAGATACTCAGACCTGTGAACAGACACTTTCTGAGGTCCACTTCTAGAAGTCACCTTTTCTGCGGGAAGAGGTCAAGGTGTAACTGTTCCTGTTCTAGGCCTTGGACCCCAAAAGCTGGGTTTTGCTTTGCTGTAGGCCTGCATCCTATCTGAGACCTGTGCTACCTCAGTTCAGATCAAGCAGCTCTGGAGCCAGCCTGGTGGGAAGCCAGGCAGGAGGGAGCCCAGGGATTGTTCCCCTGGGGAGCCTTCTCACAAGAGAAGAGCCACTTGGAGGCTGCAGGTACTGCCTCTTCCACCCCTTCCCCAGGCTTCCTCTGGGCTCCTTCAGTGGCTCTCCCTGCTTCTCTGATGCTTCTCTCAGCTCCCTTTCTCCATGTGGGTCAGGAGCCCAGAAGCTGGACTATTCCCACGGCCACTAAAGGTGCACATGCCACAGTATGGCTCTCCTGCTGCAGTGGAGCCTCTCTGAGTGAGTCCAAGATTAACCCTCCAACTCGAACTAGACTACGAGCTAACTGTTATTTTAATTTTTGCTCTCTGTATGAATATCTCACTGGTTTCCCAAGGGCGCAATACATCTGCTCTGAGCCCTTTCTGAAAGGGCCATGAGTAATCTGGGGCCTTCCGTAGGTGTGTGTGGCAAGTGCATTTTTTTTCTCTTTTGAGGCCAGAGGCTAGAGCTCTGGACTATGTGGGATTTTCTTTCCAAAATCGCCTGTCAGAACTGCCTATTGGAACTTCCCAGAAGAGCCCGGCGCTCTCTGGTGGTTCTAGGGTCAGAGACTTAATTTTCTGTCCTTGCCTGAGAAATCCTCTCAACCAGGGTGGTGTGGGAGATTAACCACATGCAGGGGTCCAGATGAGGATGGTACCTTTGCTCTGTAGTCCAGCTTGTTGTGCATGCCCTGAACGCTCCTACCACCTGATGCACCTGTGTTCAGAAGGCTGGAGGAGGCAGTGAACCCTAGTGAGCAGCAGGCCACCCTGGGGCTGGCCGTCAGACAGTGGCTCAGCCAGCCTGCAGAGGCTACACTATAATATAATAACAGGCTGTTCTGCCCCAGGCATATTGCTCTTGCAAAACCCAGGGCTGCAACCACTGATGTGTAAGGCAGGGAGGCCACAGGAGGGAGGGAGCCTATTTGATCTTCAGGTGAAAGGAGGCTTTATAAATAGGTCACCTTGTTCCACATCCTGAATTTCATTCTTTCTTCATCGTGTGTCAAAACAATGGTTTTACTGTTCTGGGGTCAGAGGTAGTGAGGGTGAACGGAGCTTCAGGAGGTGGGCGTGCGTCTGCCTACTCCCTGGTGGCCTTTCTCTGTCCACTCCCATCCTCTGGCCCCCCAGTCACCTTGGCAGTGCCTCCTCCAGTAAAAGGCTGATTCTTGGCCCGAGCCTGGTTGTTGAAAGCATTTTGGGGGAAGGTGAGGTCTGGGGGGTTGTGCCATTCACTGACGGGACATGATAGGGTGCCTGGTCAGTGCTGCCTGGGCCAGTGCTGGAAGTTGTCCCTTGGATGTCTCTCTCCCAGTCCTCCTCTTCCTCCTCTCTACAGTTGCTCTGCTGAGGCCAGAGAAGCCCTGGGTTTTATGAAAATATAACGTGAGGCCTGTGACAGGAGCAGAACTTGAGTAGAGCCCACCTGGCTGGGTTGTAGGATTAGAAAGAGTGCAGGTGGTCCTCTGGAGAATCAGTTGCAGAGATGATGCTCTTCTTTGGGGCGGCCCTAGAGCTTGACCAGCATTCTTAGCTTTCATCTACTCTCCTGTCAATCATGGAGCTCAGGGTCTAAAATGAACATGCCTTGTCTTTCCTGGCACTGTACCCCAGGGTGGCTACTGTAAAGTATTTGGTGTTTATTCTTCTTGGTGTTTCTCTAGGCCTGCAAACAGACACACACATGTGCAGAGACTTTAATTGTTTCTTGGAGATGGGAACACACGATACGTGTTTCTGTGATCTGCTTTGGAACAGCCTCATAGTCCATTTTCACAGCCTGTCCCAATCTTCTCCATTCCCAGAGCTGCTCAGCCTGTCTCATTGCCCACTATGGGCAAAGTGGACCTTATGCTGTGTGAAATGTCCTCATCTGAGGGCTCTTGTGTATAGACCTGTTTGTGGGGAAGGGTCTCACAGATGAGACTCCTGGAAGAGTATTTGACACCTGGTTAGAGGCATGCCACAGCACACAGCGCCTGCCGAGAAGGTTGTTCTGTCTGGGGGTCTGCTCATCACACTAGCTGACAATTTCCTGCCAAGCTCTTCTGTCCTTCATGATCTCCTGGATAACAACAGCAAGGGGCCTCTGGCTAACAGCATAGCAGGCTGCCCCTGGAAAGCCAAGACTTCAGAAGATCGTATCTTGTTAGAGCCACACTGTGCATTTGGAAGTCTGTTACAGATGGCACCTTTGGTGGGCTCGGGACATCCCAGGCCACCCAACCTTACAGCAGCTAATGGGGAGTCTGGATTGAAAGCTTTTGCTGCTAACTGTTGTTGCCTCTCACACTGAACCTGGAACTGAGCGTCACCCCAACTCTGTGGCAGAAGCAGGAGGGGGGTGGGAGTTCTTCTTAGAGGAAGGTGGAAGAAATGAAAACCACAGGGCTTAGTGCAGTCTAGTGGATGAGGATACCCTCCTTAGCGCCTGTGCTTCCGATCTGGTTCACACTAATGTAAAGAAGGGCAGAATCAACCAGGTGTGTGTATGTGTGTGTGTGTGTGTGAGAGAGAGAGAGAGAGAGAGAGAGAGAGAGAGAGAGAGAGAGAGAGAGAGAGAGCACGCTGGCCTGTCGGAGTTGCATATCAGCTCACACAGGATCTAGAGTCTTGGCTCTTGCGTGCCATGGCCCTGCCTCTGCTTCTGTGACGGTCCCTTCTGTGTTTTTCTCGCCCACCCCACCCTTCAGCCAGAGAGGAAGGTCTCAGCATGTGCTTGGCTTTGATCCTGGGGCTGTGTCTCCATTCCCGGGCTGTGGAGCATGGCTTGAGCTGGGACATGAGGAGCAGAACTGTGAAAAGACTGAGGGCTGCCTAGGACACCCCACTCATAGTCCTGGGTCTACCCCAAGCCCATTACCCCTTCCCCGTCTCTCAGTGTGCTTAAATCAGCCACACATCCCTAACAAGAGAGCAAGGTAGACAGTGGTTTGCCTGCTATGACCGGTGAAGCTGCTCACATGACATTTCCAGAGTAATTAATTATTCAGGTAGCTTTCATGACATACAGTCTCTGTCACTAGTCTTGACTCTGGACCAAAAACTCAGACTCCAGAGGAAAGACTCACTGAGTTCTCATTCTGTTATGCGAAGAATTCCCTTTCTCTAACAAGCAGCCTGCACACCCTTGGATAATGGTTTTCCCGGCTGTCCTTGGTTGATCTTTAATCTGATTTTACCTGGAGAAAACCATTGCTGGGGGAATAACCGTACATCTTTTCTGCTGCCCAATAAGTGTGAAAGGTCTGTAGTTAGAGCTTCTATACACACACACACACACACACACACACACACACCCCTGTGTGAGCTGTGATGGGATAATGACACTGTATGTCTCCTCCTCATCCCTCTCTGAGGAGTGTCCCTGGTCCTTGGGAATTACCAACAGTAACTGTATGACAGTTGGCAGGTACAGTCCTGGGGACCAAGCACAGTGGGTGTGTTCATTATCTGGGTTAGGCAGAGTTCCGTTTGGTAAGAAGGGTGCCAGCTAAGATTTCGTTTGAGAGTTGGCTGGCCATGAGGGTGGTCAGCAGGTGCTGTGTGGAGGGACATGGGGTGAATCCAGAGCTTCTTTCTGGACGTGAGGACTGCTAAGGCACTGAAGTAGAGGCTACCAACTCCAGCTTCTGTCCTGCTCCTCAGCCTCACCGACCACTGACTCATTATACTCATTGGTGCTCATCAGTGTGCAGGCATGCATACCTGTCTACATAGACATCCATGGGGCTGTGCTTGGTGGAGCATGCTGATGGCATTGCACCTCTGCCAGCTCTCTGGTGCCTAGTTTCAACCTACAAAGAAAACACGTACCCACTCCTGCCCACCTTTCATGGTTTGGCTTCTCCTGAATGGGGATGAGGCCTGAGCCCTCCCATTTCTCAGAGGGTTACCCTCTGCTCCCTTGGTAGCCTCTGGCCCTGGCACTCATGTGGCATATTTGGACCCCATAAAGCCTGACCCTCTGCTTTGTTTCTGTAACGGCAGGAAATAGGGGTGACCGAAAACCAGCACCTGTACTGGTTCTTCCACTTCCTACCATTGGTACCATTGCTGGACTCCCAAGAGCCTGTCTTGTCCATAGTTAACCACAGCTATGCAGACCCACCCATGTTCCTGTCACTCAGCACCCATGGATGGCTCACACCCACCCCATCCTGAGCTCCATGTCCAGATATTTTTGGGAGCAAGCAGGTCAGCAGTTTTTCACAGCTTTTTAAGAGGAGTCAGTCAGCAAACTGTGGCCATGGGCTAAATCCAACTCTCTGTTTTCTTAAAGTTTTATTGGGACATAGACATACCCATTTATTTACACACTGTCTGAAAAGCCTAAAATATTTACTCTCTGGTCATTCACAAAACAGGTCACTGACCTCTGGCTTAGAAGGGTCCTCTATCTTGGTTTTCTGTAAGATGGCATCCGGTGCTTTGGTCGTAGTCAGAGGCAGTGTTCATCTGTCGGGCAAGTATGGTGACCAGGAAGACTGACTCACAGTGATCTTTGTTCGATGAATGAGCACATTCTAGAACATCAGAAGGAATATTCCAGTTGTGCCCAGGCCCTCTCTAGGATATCATCTCCATTGAGTTTCAGAAAGGCCTGTGACACACAGGTGACATTCATGGTGTAAATGAACAAATGAGAACTTGGAAAAACTAAGGATGAATCTTCGTTTGTATATCCAAGGCATGGTCATCCTGAGTGAGTTTGGGAGCCTTGGGGACAGCCTTCAGGACACAGCCCAGAGAAAAGTGAGAAGAGTACATCTGCATGAGGGTGTTTTAAAAATTATTTGTTTTTTCCAACTATGTGTATGTGTGTGGGGTGGGGGGTGTACACATGAGTGCAAGTCCCCCGGGAGCCAGAGGTACCAAGTTTCCTGGAGCTGATGCTACATCAGTTGTGAACCACCTGACATGGGTGCTGGGAATGCAACTTGGGTCTGAGGCAAGAGCAGTTTGTACTTTTAACCATTGAGCCATCTTTTAGATCCCTGCATGGATAGAGGAGGGAAACTGGGTGGCTTTGGCACCTTTACATAGGCTAGGAGGGGGCTAGCTGTGGACAATAGGACAGTGTCATCTTCAGCCAAAACCTGGACACACAGGAAAGATGAGTCAAGAGTGACTCTAGGATTGCCATAGCAACTGACCATTCAGAAGGTGACTCAGATGATGGGATGGTGGCACACATACAACAGAGGGCTTGGACCATGTCCTCTAGTCTGCCCTTCTAAGAGAATCATTTCACAGTACTGTGGGTTCTTTAACCTGTGCTAACCCTCTCAGGTCCTCCTTCCCTTCCCTCCAATGGACACTCACTATTCATAGCATCCCATGCCCGGGACTCTCACCTTCCTACAGCTCAGCATAGCATGTGTGTTAGTGAACTCATCGGACCATCATTGGTCACAATTTGCCAGCTGCAGCCTTCACAAAGCTTTGTTCATGGAGACAGAGCTGTAGCCATAATCTAGCTCAGGGACTAGCAGACTATGGGCTGGCCTGTTTTTAAATATAAAGTTTTATTGGAATGTAGCCATAAACATCAGTTTGCATGCCTTCCATAGGTGCTTTTGTACTGTGATAGAGTTGAATAGCTGTAGTCAGGTCTACAAGGCCCAAGACAGTTAGCATGGAGCCTTTAGACAGAAAATTTGCTGCTTTCTAGTTATTTTCATTTGATTTCTGCTATGATAAAACTCGTAAAGGGTTCATTCCAGCTCTGTCATTGAGGGAAGTCAGAGCAATAACTCAAGGAGCTTGAAGCAAAAACCGCAGATAAATGATGGAGCCAGCAACATGAGGTCCTGGGTCAAAACAATAAGTTTTTAAAAAGACTAGTGATGTAGTTCAGTGGTAGAGCTCTTGCTGAGCATGTACCAAGCATTAGGGTTTGTTGTTATTGTTGTTGTTTGTTCTGTTTTTCAAGACGGGTTTTTCTGTGTAGCCCTGGTTGTCCTGGAACTCACTGTGTAGACCAGGCTGGCCTCACACACACAGAGATGTCTGCCCCTGCTTCCCAAGTACTGGTATCAAAGGCGTACGCCACGGCTGTCAGCTACAAAGCTTTAGGCTTAATTCGTACTATCATAAAGAAACATGCTAGAAACTAGGATTATTGTACTTAAACAGTAAGGTCACAGTATCTACAGGGCTTTGTGGAATCAGTGCAGTCCTCAGCTGCAAAAGAGTGCTTCAAGTCTATGCAGATTTGGGCACAATGGTCCTACTTTGTCTCTATAGAGATGCCTGTATCCTTGGGATTGTGTCCTTTTTCCGGCACCAAGAAGGAAGGTATGACCTGGTGAAGAACAGGGGAGGCTGGGCTCCGTGTCTTCTTCTGCCTGTGCTGTGGTTCAGATTCTATGCAGGGAAGCAAAAGCAGTGTGTGTCACTTCATTATGACCAAGGGGTCACTGGACTGAGGCTCACCCCAGGGTCTATGCTGCCACCTTGACCTTCTGACTGGGAAACAGTACCAGAAGCCCAGATGGCACGTCCTGTGTCTCAGACTGACCCACTGAGTGCCGGCCCCAGGCCCCAGGCCCACCTCCACCTCTCCACACAGACCGCGGGGTGAATGGCCCCTTTTCCTTTGTGACAGCATAGCCGTAGGATGGGGGGGCCGTTTCATTCTGTACCAGGGTTCCGAGCTGCTGAGACATATTGATGTGTGTGGCTCTGTGTTCCTCCTTCTCTGCCCACTCACCCACTCCCCTGTTTTTCTTTCTGTCTATCAGGCAATACTGAATGCTTCACAACCTTCTGAGATCACCTAGCAACCTTCCTACGGAATTCTGTCTGGCCCTGACTAGAAATCTGGAGTCAAGGCCCCAAGATTGATGAGTTTGCCTTGGGAGTCAGTGAAAAGGTGAAACTAAAGGTCAACATGGGTCAGAAGGTCACGGGAGGCATCAAGACTGTGGACATGCGGGACCCCACGTACCGACCTCTGAAGCAGGAGCTCCAGGGTCTGGATTATTGCAAGCCCACCCGGCTGGACCTGCTGCTCGACATGCCCCCCGTGTCCTACGATGTCCAGTTGCTTCACTCCTGGAACAATAATGACCGTTCGCTTAATGTCTTCGTGAAGGAAGATGACAAGTTGATCTTTCACCGGCATCCGGTGGCCCAGAGCACAGATGCTATCAGGGGCAAAATTGGCTATACACGTGGACTGCATGTGTGGCAGATCACTTGGGCCATGAGGCAACGAGGCACACATGCTGTGGTAGGGGTGGCCACAGCGGATGCCCCTCTGCACTCTGTTGGGTACACAACCCTCGTAGGAAATAACCATGAGTCCTGGGGCTGGGACTTGGGGCGTAACCGTCTCTACCACGATGGGAAGAACCAGCCAAGTAAAACCTACCCAGCCTTTCTGGAGCCGGATGAGACCTTCATTGTCCCTGACTCCTTTCTGGTGGCCCTGGACATGGATGATGGGACCCTGAGTTTCATTGTGGATGGACAGTACATGGGAGTGGCTTTTCGGGGACTCAAGGGTAAAAAACTGTATCCTGTAGTGAGCGCCGTCTGGGGCCACTGTGAGATCCGCATGCGCTACTTGAATGGACTTGATCGTAAGTGTTTCCTGATTTGTCTAAAGCAGCGTCATCCCACACATCTCTATGGTCCTGGTTAGTTTATGGAGTTATTGGACTTAAAATGTATTTAAATAGATAGCCCAGTGTTTGTAGATCTGTACGGGCCATGTGTCTTAGGATTTCCATTGTTAGAAAGAGACACATACCCATGACAACTCTTAGAAGGGAAACATTTAATTGGGGTGGCTGGCTTACAGTTTCCGAGGTTCAGTCCATTATCATGGCGCAAAGCATGGCGGCGTGCAGGCAGATGCGGTGCTGCAGTAGCAGCTGAGAGACTGACCTACGTTTTGTAGGCAACAAGAAGTTGACTGAAACACTGGATGGTATCCTGAGCGTAGGAAATCTTGAAGCCAGCCCCCACAGTGACACACTTCTTCCAGCAAAGCCACGCCCACTCCAACAAAGCCACACCTCCTAATAGTACCACTTTCTATAAGATTATTGGGGTCAAATACATTCAAACTACCACACTATTCTTGACCTATACCTGGCTAAACTCTGTCCAGAGCCTGTTGGAATACCTGGCAGTGCTTTATGGATGGATGGATGGGTGGATGGATGGGATGCTGGATGGATGATGATGAATAGGTGAGATGAATGGATGAACAGGTGATAGGGTAATGATTAGATCAATGAATGAATGACTGGTAATTATTCTCTGATTAGCATGCTTCCAGCCTGTTAGATTGTAGTTGATTGTATTCCAGTGCAGTACCAGTGTCACCAAGTTGAGCTTTGCAGCCTTGGGGATACTCTGGCTTCTTAGATAAGTAAAAGCCGAGCACCTTTTTCAATTATGACCAGATTCTGAGTCTTTCTCTCCCAGAGCTCCACACTCCTTTGCACTATATAGTCTTGAGAAAGACTTGCTTAGTCTTGGAGTGGAAAGTCTGTGCTGAGTCAGCAGTAACTTCTGCCTCTCCTTTTGGAAAAGGGCGTGGCCTTTCTCTGTGCTGAAATGGCTTTCATGCTGCAGCACTATGCTGGTGGCAGGTGCAGGCCTGTGACTGACTGCCCAGCATGGGTAGGCATGGGAGCTATGTTAACTGGCATCCTAGTGTTCTAGAACCATCCACTCTTTGCCAGGCCCCCTCTCCAAGAGTTTATTTTCTATAGGGATGTCTCCTGTGGTCCGTATGTTTCATCAGAAGTGGATGAGGCAGAAAGTGCCAACCACCCATGGCTGTTTTTAAGGGCAGGTTTGGCATGGAACTCCAAATCCTAGCCTCGATCTGTGTCTAGTGATAAGTGTTGGCACTCAGTGTCAGAAGACAGAACACTATCCTATCGTCTCTGACCCTTCAGGATCCCCACATCTGCCTCACCCCTCTCTCAAATCAGCCTGTAGTTGTTTTTACCTTTTTGCTCTTTGGTCTTTGGAGTCCCACCACCCAGCTCCTAAATAAATCACGCATGGAGGCTTATTCTTATTTTAAATGCCCAGCCTTAGCTTGGTTTGTTTCTTGACAGCTTTTGTTAACTTTAAATTATCCTGTCTACCTTTTGCCTCTGGGCCTTCTCCTTTTCTTACTTCTGTGTATCTTACTTTCACTCTTACTCTGTGGCTGGCTGGGTGGCTGGGCCCTAGCACCCTCTCCTGTTCTCTTGCTCTTTCTTCTTTCTCCTCCCTGATTTCTCCTTCTGTCTATTCTCTCTGCCTGCCAGCCCCGCCTATCCTTTCTCCTGCCTTGCTATTAGCCGTTCACCTCTTTATTAGACCATTGGGTGTTTTAGACAGGCACAGTAACACAGCTTCACAGATTTAAACAAATGCAACATAAACAAAGTAACACCCTTTAAAATAATATTTGGCAACGTTAGTCTTTGGAAGACACTGGGATGCTGACATCAGTCAGACACGTGAGCTAACTCCAGAACCTTCTCAGAAGCCTCTTTCTGTGTCCTACCCAGGCTTTGCCTGGACAGTGACAAGGAACCAGTTGTTGGGTGGAGAAATCTGCAGTGCAGAGGCCCTGCCTGTTTCGTCTGTCCTATGCAGCCCGACACAAAGGGCCCAGCATTCCTGGCAGATGTGGCCAAGTGTGCACCTAGAAGGGAGCCTCCCTGAGGAAGTGATCTCAGGCCAGGTCCAGGGAGCTAGAAGATCCAGTTCTGTGAGTCTTTCTTCCTTGATCATAGAAATAAGTGGCGTAAGTTCCATAACCAAATTTACAGCGATGGGTGGAGATTGGGACTCCTGGGCACAGGTGTCCGGGTTTAGGTTCTCAGGGAATCCTGGCTCTGGGCCTGCCTCCCTCCTCCCTGCAGAGTGCCCCAGGGAGGTTTATGCTCCTTCATTGCAGACGGACAGACAAGAGGAATGCCGGGGCTAATGTTGTTTCCCAGACACCGTATCTGGGTTCCATGAGAGTTACCCAGCCTTGTTATTTGGGAGCAGGCAGGCCTGCCAATATTTTCACAAGCCCCGAGAATTTGCATGGTTTCCATGTATCCCAGCTCCTATATAGCATACAGATTCATAACAGCCAAGAGGGGCCTAGGGTGTGTTTGCCCTTGGCAAGCCATGCATAGGTCACATGACCTTTTCATCAATAGCATTCTAGAAGCCTAGACACATGTCCAGTGGACAGATGGTACTCTACTTAGCTCTGCCTCAGGTAGAGGGCTACATGCCAAGCTAGTTACTTTTCATGTTGCTGGGACAATAAGCCTGACAAGCGCAACTGAAGGAAGGAAGGGCGTGCTTTGCCTCACAGTTGGAGGGATCCAGTCATGTGGGGAAGATATGGGACAGCTGATCATACTACATCCATAGTCTGGGAAGCAAAGAAAGAGGAATGCTTGTTTTATTTACTTATTTATTTATCTATCTATTTATTTATTTTTCAATCCAGAACTCCAGCCCTACTGGAAAATTCTAAAGAGGTTGGGTAGGAGTATGAAATGGGAATAAGTTGGAAACTGACCTCACCCCAGGCATCTGTCATGGCAGCTAAGATCTAGGTAGACTCAGAATGTCACATCAGGTTTCTTCCTGGTCAGAGATATACACCCCAGGCTCTCCTCAGTTTAACTGAGTGCCAGGCAACTCCAAACCCCTTGGCTTCTTGTTTTCTACAATTCCAGTTGTATATGGTTGACTTTGGAAGATGCAGATCGGAACATAGACTTGGCCATTTCCTGGCATGCTGAGCAGGACATCTGAGGATAGCATGTTATCATTAGCCCTGCTGCCAGGAAAGAGAGAGTAGGGAGAGATGGTGTGTGTTAGAGCCATCACCTGCATACACTGACACCTCAGCAGTGTTGAGGGGCAGCTCATGCCTTACAAGGATTCTTTGATGGTAGGCAAGAGTGACTGCTATGACAATTGTACCACTAAGAGTTGGCTGGGCTTGAAGAAAGGCAAGAGCTAGAGAGGTAGTAGAGATAGCCATATTCTAGAATGCGACCTAGGTAGGGTCTAAGAAATGAGAAAGCATGTCAAGGATGTGACTCCAGGTGTTGGGTCTGAGTAGGTTAAAGGATGTGGCTGCAATCAGGAGTGTGGGAAGGCTGGAGGGAGGACTATGTAGAGGTGGAAGTTAATTCAGTGGACCTACAGGCCTTGAGTTTGAGACACAGACACCAGCAGGGGAGTTCATCCAGGAATGTATGGCATTGCAAGTGGTGGTTCCTGGGCTGGGAGTGTTGCTTAAGGGTAGCAAGCTTGCCTAGCATGCATAAGGTCCTGGATTTCACCCCCAGCACACTTGACAATAACAAATGCACCATGACCCTAGATGAGAGCGCCCAGAGGGATACGAGAACAAGGCTTGAGAGCTGACACTGGACTGGTCGTATGTCCAGAGGGGCCCAAGAGATGCTATTGTGTGCCATGGAAAGAGAGACAAAGTAATGACAGGTCAAGAATGTTGACAGTTGCCTTGGCAACAGGAAGGTTGTCAGGGATTTCACCAGAAATCTTGTGGATGGAGCAGGGGTAAGGCCTGGTGCCTGATGGAGGAAGAAGGATGCTATACTCATTTCCTGGGGCTGCCACAACAAATTACCCTGAACCAGGCATTTAAAACAACAGAGATATATTCTGTCACAGTTCAGGAGGCCAGATGTCTGAGATGGAGCTGTGAGCAAGGTCGGACCTCGAAGAGGCTCTGGGGGATATTCCTGCTGCCAGCAAGCCTGGCTGCTGTTGCTCAGTCTGTAGCTGTCAGTCTGTCCCTGCCTCTCTCCGCTCCTGACTCAGTGTGAGGATCTGCCCTCTCCTGATGCTTTGGCTACCCCACCACAATGACGATTTCTTATTGCTCCCTCATTTAAGCAGTGCTCTGGGGAGACTCGTTACCCTGCCCTGCCAGGACTTCCCTGGGGGGTGTGTGTGTCACACTTTAGAAGAAGTGTTCTAGCGCCCCTCGGAAACACTGGCCACGTGAGGACAGCAGGGACTCAGTTTGGAAGACAGGGTCCAGGAGCATCTGTGTTACTTGGAGAAAGTTGAGGTTTTATGGCTCCTCCTATGAGAACTGCGTAACACAATGAATAAACACAATAGCTACTTCCACTCAGAACGTTCTAGAATCATCCCATGAATATTTTCACTGCCAGCTTCTTGTAGGAGCAAGCCCCAGGCAAGCCTCAGGTACCATGGGGTGAGCAGCATGACTATCATTGAACTGGAGTCCCCTCTTGATGGGACTTTTCCTTGATCCTTTAAGTCATAGACTGGGCAAACAACACTTGCCTTAAAAAAAAATTTCCATTGTGCATATGTATAGGGCGTTGTGTGTGCCTATGGAAGTCCAAGATTGATGTTTGTAAGCATGCTCAATAACGCATCTTCAATAACTCCTTGAGGCAGGTGTCTCAATCAAACTTAGAGCTCACTGATGTGGCAAGTCTTGCTAGCCAGCTTGCTTGGGGAACCCGTCTCTATCTTCCCAGGCTAGAATTACAGGCAGATTGCCATGTCCACTTGGCATTTACTGGGTCCTGGGGATCCAAAATCTGGTCCTCACATTTGCACAGCAAGTGCTTTGCCTGCATAAGCCATCTCCCCAGCAAGCACTTGTACTCTTGAAGCTTCATTTGGGTCAGGTTCTTTTCAGAGTACCACAAGAGTCTCAGGTTTGGGGCTCTGGTACTGTGCAGACCTGACTAGGCCACTAGGAAGTGGTTCCTCTTAGAAATGCAGAAGTTGGTATGTGGGCTTTCCCAGGTTCTCAACCTTCTGCTTCTGGAAGTAGTGTCTGTTTTACTTCCTGGTGTCTTTGCTGCACACTCATCCCCACCCCATCTATCATTCACATAAATGATTAATACCAGTGGCCACCTCGGCCTCCTGAGATGAGCGCAAGTGGCCAGAGGCCCCAACCAGCAGGACATGTACCCACCAGCCCAATGGTACTTGGGCTGTGGATGGAGCAGGGAGCAAGCCTGTAGCTCTTGGCCAAAAGTACTGAAGTGGGAGAGACTTGCTTGGTCCTGGTGGTGACGGACTGACATCGGCACGGTGTCTGTTTGCATGGACCATGCATTCTCATCTCTGCCCAGGCTTGGAGCAACACAGCTCTGTGTATTGTTTCTTTTCCTATGAGGGCAGGGAAATGTGACCTGTTCTTGATCACAGAGTGCCTGGTTCACCCTGATTATATTTTTAGCTCTTAATGCATCACCACAGCCATTAGCAGCCCTTCCTGTGGCTGGTCCTGGCTGGCTCCACAGCCCATGACCATATCACAGAAACTCCCTACCCTCACCCATTGTGTGCCTGTTTTCTCATGGGTGATTGAGGTGTCTACTGCATCCCATCAGAGTTCTTGGTCCTTAGCCATGGGGCTCTTAATGTCTGTTTCTCCTGGTGCTTCTTCAACAACCCTCCAGTCTCTGGGGAAGCCCTCTGCCTCCCAAGTGGGGCTGAGCCACATCCTCCCAGAAGACTACGTTGGGCAACCCCAGGCCCTTTGCCCCAGTGACACCAGATGTTGGCGGTCCCAAGCAGAAGAGGAAGCACAGGGGGTCCCCACTCTGCCATGCATGAGGGCTGCCTTACAACTGCAGGGACTGGCCAAAGGCTCCAGTTAAGTCATCTGTTTTCAGAATCTAGTTGTCCATGGATGGATGAAATTCCTTTAGTTGATGCCTCTGCCTCCAGGCTCCTGGTGGTTACGCTATGTTGTCTACGAAAGGCCCATTAAAAGCCATTACTACTAGGATTTCTCTACTGAGAAAAAGCTGTGGCTGCAGGTGTGTATGTGTGTGTGTGTGTGTGTGTGTGAGAGAGAGAGAGAGAGAGAGAGAGAGAGAGAGAGAGAGAGAGAGAGAGAGAGAGAGAGAGTGTGTTCTGGCACACCAGATCATACTCAGGTCATCAAATCTGTACAGCAGCACTTTTACACACTAAGCCATCCATCCCCATCAGCTCAGGTTTATTCTGTGGGCAGGATGTGAGTGTAAGTAAGCGCCTATGCAGATGTATGTGGAGGCCAGAGGGCAGCTTCAGGTGTCGTTCCTTGGTTACTCCCCACCTTGCTGTCTAGGACTTGGGACTCACCAGTTTGGCTAAACTGGTGACCAGTGAGGCTAACCAGGAATTCTCCCATGTCTGCCTCCCCAGCACTGAGATTTCAAATGCACTGGGAACTGAACTCAGCTCCTCATTCTTTCATGGTGAACGCCTTCTAAACTGAGCCACCCTGTCCCGCATTTATTCTTTTTCAGTACAGCTAGTGTAAGGTACAGCTTAGGTTCCATTTAATTCATCCATCAGAAGTACCTAGTGTCTTCACTACAGTTGTAGCAGACCATTCTAACCCCAAAGAATCCTACACCCATCAGCAGTCTCCATGTTCTCTCAGACATAGAACCCAATCTTCAAGAATGTTTAATGTTATTTATTTGGTGGTGGGGTCTGAACTCAGGGCCTTGTACATGCTAAGCACATGCTCTACTACTGGTCTACATCTCCAGCACTTAAATGGTTTATTTTTAAGGTTTTGAGGCACGTTGATGAACATTGAAAAATTTAACAGAAGAATGTACTTTAGCATTGCAGAGCCAGGTAGTATTGGGGAACACCTTTAATCCTAGCACTCAGAAGACAGAGGCAGGTGGATCTCTATGAATTTGAAGCCAGCTTGGTCTACAGACGAGTTCCAGGACAGACTCCAAAGCCACACAAAAAACTGTCTCAAAAAAAGCATTGTGGAAATGGCTCAGTAAGATGCTTACCTTGCAAAAATGAGTTCCCAAGTTTGACTCCCCAGAACACATGTAAAATAGCCAGGTATGATGTGCACACATGTAATCCCAGCACTAGGGAGGCAGAGAACCAAGCAGATGTCTGAGGCAAGCCTGTCCACTTGGTGAATTTCAGGTCAATTACTTTGTCTCAAAACAAACAGCAATATGATGGGTAGTATTCCTGAGGAATGTCAGCTAAGGTTGTCTGTCCCTTTGCCTCCACATTCCTATACGTGCATGTGTGTACTCCACCATGTTCATTTGTACACACATGAATATACATGTATATACAAGAATAAACACACAGATTTTTAAAAGAGCCCACTTTCTCAGTGAAGTGAGATTTGGAAGGAAAGTTTTCATTCTGGACTTTTTTTCTTTTTTGGCTCACAACAGAGACTTGCTGTCAAGGGGGGGGGAGGGGTGCGGACAAGCTACAGTCCATTTGCTTGTGCCCTTTCTAGCCCTAGGATTGAGGGGAGCACCGATCAATTCCATTTGTGCCTGGTGCCAAGCAGAGTGAGAGAGACTGTTTGGGGGATACCGGTTGTCGGCGTTTGCTCACCCCTCAAGGTGTTGAGAGGCCTGGGAGATTCTAAAGAACCCCGAGATGCCAGCTGCCTAGGGCTGCCTCTGCGGGACATAGGGCCTGGGCTCCCAGCAAACAGGACAGAGGGGCCATTCTTTAATCTGGACCGATGAGACAACTGTGCCATGAGTTTCTCTGGCTGGGAAACATCTTGGCTGTGTTTGGGACTATGCAGGGAGGTGACCTGGAGTACCCTTGGGGTTCCAGCTGCAGCTAGGCTGGCATTTTCAGTTTCCCTGTCAGGCTGAAGGAAGCCCAAAGATCTGGGGTCCCTCCAGCTCTGGCCTGTTGGTCAGCGTGATTCCAAACAGCACCTTGGCTCTAACACCTGTTGTTACACATGACTCTGGGTTAGCATTTCTTTCTTTTTAAAGTTGTATTTCTTCATTCATTGGTTTTGTTTATGTCACATATACAAACTGGGGGTGTTAGGTCTCCTTTCTACCATATTCATCCCACAGAGATTGATCTTGGGTCACCAGACCAGTTCTTCATATGTCTTGAGCAATATATTATGGTAGCTCAGAACATGGATGCCAGGCACAGGGTGCCTGGAATTGGATCTGAGCCTCTCTCCATGCCCGTTTGAAGGCAAGGGACAGTGCCTGAGTAGAAACTGGGTGACACACAAGGACCTCCCCTCTGAAACATGTCTGGGGCCCTGATTAAAGGGGGTGGGGGGAGGTACTGAGAGAGCCAACTCTATTTTGCCCTGGAGCTGTTCACGCAGAAGGTACCTTTCGTCCAGACAGGGCATAGGTGTCCCCACAGGGAGATCAGGAACAATTCCTTCAGGTCCCAGCCCCATTTCTTCAGCAGGGCAAGTTTAAGCCAGTTTTCTAGATGCTAGCCCTCAGTTCCTGTTTCTGTCAAGGGGACAAGAAGGGGGGGGGCTCCCTGTGGTCACTCCCTTGCAGATGATCTCTGTGGGAGAGTGAATGAATCCCTGTTGGCAGCGGCTTGCAGAACCCACCTGGCCAGTACAAAGCTTCTGCAGTCAGTCATCACCACAATTCAGAATTTAAAATCACATTTGCTAGTGGTCTGCTTGTTAAAATCCCCTCAGTTCAGCGCTGACCTTGGATATATTGTAAGTGCTGTCTGCCTATTCTGGAACCTTTCTGAGCTTTGCTAAGGTTCTCCTTTTCTTTCCCGGTTCTCCAGCTGAGCCTCTGCCACTCATGGACCTGTGCCGACGTTCGGTGCGCCTAGCACTAGGAAAGGAGCGCCTGGGTGCCATCCCCGCTCTGCCGCTACCCGCCTCCCTCAAGGCCTACCTCCTCTACCAGTGACCCACACCCCAGAACCGCCACACGACAACCACCTGGTGCCAACTCACCAAGCCGTCAGGGTCCACTGACCCCTGTGCCTGGGATGGATGCCCACCCTCAGCCATGGGCAGATGTGTTCTCTCATTCTACAGCGGCCTCTGCTAGGTGGACCGATGCCAACGGGCTTCTCTCCTCCCTCCCAACGCTGGCTGAAGCAGCAGCATCCAGGCCCTTCCTGCCCTGAACCAGATGCAGAGAATAAACTCCTATGGAAGCCTCTGTCGGGCCCCTGTCTGCTCTCACATGGAGTGAGTAGGCTGGCTGCTCCCCGCCCTGTGAAGAGTCTGGAGCCACCTGAGAGTCCTGGGAGATGGTTAGTGGGAGATGCCAGAGCTCCGGGGCAGATTCCCAAAGCAGGAATGGCCAGGACAAGGCACACAGATGAAGCTCAGGATGTCACATATGATGGACACTGAGACAGAACCCTAAGTTGGTCTTCCCTCGAGCCAGTGAGTGCCCGGCTTCAGCGTCAACTGTCGGTGCTCTGTGCCCTGTATTTATTCCTTAAACAGTAACAAAGGCAGTTTATTTATTCCATTTAGAAAGGAAACTTTGTTGGCTCATCTCCCTTGGTGTGTTTTGTTGTGCCACATACACACACACACACACCTGCCACCTCCCTGGAATGTGTGTGCCACACCTGTCCCTTTACCTGAGACATGCCTATGTCGTGTGAACTGGTGTGCACAGATACAAGTGTGTCATCCAGTTTCCAAAGGGCTCTGCATCAGCACCAGAGCAGGCCCCAAGGAGAATTAAGAGGACCATGCATGTCTCCAGGTAGCCGCTTACCTCCGGCATTCATCCATCACTGCACGATGATGTCCCTTGTCTTCCATATGTTTTGAATTTCACATCTGATTTTTCTGGTGTTTCTCATTGGCATCCTCAGAGCTCTAAGCCTGGAGGAGCATCAGGATTACAGTGGTGAGTGAGTTCTGAACCCCTGGGAAAGCTATAGGCAAAGCAGGATGAAAGAGACCAGAGCAGAAAGGAGCATCATAAAAGCCTGTGCTTCTCAGGCTCAAGAGCCATATGGAGCAACACCCGCCCTCAGGCCTCAGGAGTGGGGTGTAGACAGCGGCTTGAGATGGCTGCCTGTCCCCAGCAGCGCCCTCATGAAGCATTCCAGCCCCTGCTTCTGCTCTCCTGCTCCTTTACTTCGAAATGTGCCCCCTTCCATGGGGTGGTAGCCCAGTCAGTGGAGTGCTTGCCTAGCATGCAGGAAGTCAGTTTCCATCCCCTGTACCAAGGAAAACCAGGCATGGTGAAACACCCGTCATCCCAGAACTCAGGAGGGATAGGCAGGAAGACCAGGAATTCGGCTACATAGTGAGTTTGTGACCACCCAGTGCTGTGTGAAACCTTGTCCTTTAAAAGAGAGAGAAAAAAGAAACCAATTCCCACCAATTCTGAGCGCTGCTCATTTCTGCACAGGTACAATAGATGACTTTATGTTGAAAATGTTTAATATATTTACATATATTTGTAAGAATTGTTTTAAGCGGCTGCTGTAGGTACCTTTTTTCGTCTTCCAGTGGAATATAATTTTTAAAGCACAAAACTGGTGCCAAGACTAGATAAAGAATGTAAATTATTTCCTTCATATTTTGAAGTCTTGGGGGCTTTGTTTGTTTCATTTTCCTTAGGGAGCCTTGTCAGATTGTACATTTTCACTTGTTCCCATTTTGGCATGGATAATATTCAACTGTACAGATCCCAGCTTCTCTTCTTGATCCAGCTGTACTCCATAGATGCTGGTGAAGTGCTAGGTTCCCCCTGAATTCCCCCATACTCTGTCACCCCAGGACTCACCACCCCTCCCTGATGTCCATCAGCATAAAGCTCCATGGCATGTATAGTTTTGAAACCCCCGTTCTGTTCTATTTTATGATGATTCATAACATTAACCTAATAAAGGGAAGTTTGTTAAAATATGAAACCATCTTTGAATCCTTTGCGCCTTGTGGGTGGGGAGAGAGGCAAGGTTAGACCCTTTACCAGCCAGTCAGGAACACTGCCTACTGCACTGTTCCCCACTCCGTGGCCTGGCCAGATAGTGGGGAACAGTCCCAGGATGCACCTCACTTTTGCAGAAAGCTTGTAAGCCAGCAACTCGATAAGCCTTAGGAATTACTTCCACATGCTGCTGATACCATCTCATCACCTTGTTTAAAGGCATAGTGTAAAAGCAGGGTCGACGGCTCAGCTTGTCTAGTGCTTGGCATACAAGCATGAGGACCTGAGATTGGGTCAGAGCACCAGGGTAAGAGGCTGGGAGCAGCCATATGCATCTGTAATCCCAGTACTGGGGAGGCAGAGATAAATCCCTGGAGGCCAGCCAGTCATGCCAAATCTGTGAGCTCCCAGCTCAATGAGAGGTCCCTGCCTCAAAATATAAGGTGGGGTGTGACTGAGGAATACCTCTGCCTCCAGCCTCTGGGTGCTTGTATGTGCACACAGGCAACACACACACACACACACACACACACACACACACACACACACAAAGAACAACTAAAAAACTTTCAGATTGACTGTGTGTGGGAACCAGAGCAACAGCCAGCCGATCCCCTCGGAGTCCAGGCTCAGCGCCCATGAGAAGACTTTAGTCTTGTGCCCCTCACATTGAGTACATGGTAGTGTGAAGAGCCTTGCCCAGCAAACCCATCTCGCCAGCTGCTGCAGATGGAGGCCCTGTGGGAAAGCACAGGAAATTCTGGCTTATTTAGAGAGTGATGAATGATACTGTGAACACTCTAAAGCTCACTAAGTGAGCTCATGTGTCATAAGCAGTTTCCAGAGAACCACCAAGAGTACATGCAGCTTATTGGGGGGTTTTCATCTGAAGGACGTGTTGAGCTCTTGGGGGTGCTGTGGGAAGTGCCTGCTCAGGGGGCACAAGCCACTCAGCATGTCCCTTTCTGAGACTCTCCTGACCAATTTTCCTTAGATCTTGTGTTAAATGCAAGTTCCTGTGCTGCGGATGTAGCCAAGAGTGCTTACCTAACAAGCTCGGAGGCACTGGATTCCCCAGAACCAGAGAAAATCTGGCAGGACAACCACAATGGCTTAGCAGGTGCTAAGGGGTTCATCCCTGGGATCCATAAAGTGGAGAGAATGACTTCCTCAGATTGTCCTCTGATCTCCTGATGTTTGCTGTGGTGCCTGCAAAACGAAACATCAAGACAGCAAAATTTGTGGAAAGAAAACACAATCTGGCATGGGGACAGATGCCTGTAATCTCGGTACTTGGGAGATAGAAGATGGAAGAACAAGACTCAAGTCATCCTTGGCTACATAGTGATTTAGAGGCCAGCCTGGGCTATATGAGACCCTGTCAAAAAACAAACAAACAAACAAACCAACAAATTGCAAATTGCAGCCATCTCATAGGCCCAGCCAGCATTTCTGAGGCCAGGCCTAGGGACCTGCACTCTATTCCGCAGGTAATCTTGCTTAAGTTCACACTTTCTCTTGCAAAGGTAAAGGGACTCACTTCAGTGTAGAAACCTTTTGGCCCAGAAGCTAGCACATGGAATCCCCATTCACACTGAGGTCCTAACATTGGTGTTGTAACCTTGTGAGAGCCTCTGAAATGGCAGTCACAGATGTAACAAGGGTCTGTAGGGCTCCCAGAGCCTGCCAGCATCACAGCAAGTGCTGTAGAGACTAGCTCTTCTGAAAGATAATGGCTTCCTACAGTGAGACTTGGCTTCTGGGGAAAACCAAACATTCCTGATCTCCCCGCCTAATTAATCTTTCTTACAGGTCAAGGTGAATACTGGGGAAGGAGCATTCCCCACCCGCCCCGGATGTAGGCAGAGGAAAGAGGGTGGGTCTAGAGTTATTTTTAGGCAGGAGTTCATGTCTGGGTTGCAGTTGGAACTCGGGCCTCCTATGAAAGGGTGGCAGGGGAGAAGAGGGGTCAGGCCTGGGGTAGGGGAGGCATCGGTAAAATGAAGGTCTTTGTGCTGCCAGGAGACTTCTGGGGGAGCCGGCCTTTGTGCTGAATGGAGGAGCTTTAATAAAACCATCTGTGCAGACTTGGCCCATCTGGCTGTAATTAATCCCCTGCCTTCGAGCAGGTAGCTGCTCTCCGGCTTAGCCATAGATGGGAAGACGTCTCTGTCTCCATCCTGGCAGCAGCCTCCCTCCTGCTCCTAGGCGGGATGAGGAATGTGGACTCTGTTGAACCGTAAACTATGCTGGGGAAGCTGGGGAGGGGGCTGAAGACAGAGCAATTGGTTCATGTTCCAGTCCAGACACCCAAACATGGTCGGGTTCCAGCCACAAGGAATATTTGAAATAAATGCACTGCGTAGGGCCAGGAGTTTGCTGTGTTTTCTGCATGGGGCCATGGCAACCGGAGAGGAAATCATGAGCTGGGATCAGGCTGGAGGATCAACAATGATGTCCTGGCCCAGCAAGCCAGAGGAAGCTGCGCATGACTCTCCTAGGGCTCCTCAGGACTCAGCTGTGGGAAGCCAGGACTGTGGGAAGCCTGTCCGTCTTCGAGCGGAGCGGCATTCAGACTTAATTATCCTCTTCCAGACTCGATAATCTATATGTTATGTTTTCGGTAGGCCATAGGAGAACTGCTACTGTTACTGAAAGTCTAATGATTTTCTGAGCAGAAGGGATGATGTTCTCAATAAACAGAAGAAAGAGGAGGAGAAGGGAAGGAAGGGAAGGGGAAAAAGCCCAGGCTGGAATTTAGCAGCTAGGTTGATGGAAGTGTACCTAGTGCCCCTCTACTGCTTACCTGCCCTGGGCTTGTCTTCTCGCTCAGGCCCAGCTGCAGCCCTGGGTTTATGTTCTAGCCTCTAGGTCCCTTCCTTCTGCTGATGCCATCTGATGATGGACTTATACCTCTCTATATATTTATGGGCTTGTATATGCCCGTCAAGAATGGGCCCTAGCTGGGTATGTCAGCTGAAATCCTACATGCTCTCTGCATCTGAATTACCTGGGGGAATGTACGGTATAAACAGAATCCTAGCAAGTTTCTTACACCAAGATGGAAAATCTGGTAACTCTGATAAGATTGCTCCAGGGTCCTTGAGATCCCAGGATTCTGTGTATAGCTTTACCCAGGCAGACCCTTCTGCCATTCCCCCATGATCCTCTAGAAACCTGCAGGAGGGCATGAAGGGGCTTGGTGACGCCCCTGGTGCCGAAGCTATTGCTCGAAGGCTTTGCCAGGTCTGTCTGCTTCGTTCTTAATGCCCGCCAAAGCCCCTGAGAGTTCAGGCGGCTGCACCTCACCCAGGCTCAAAGGTCTAGTCTTCAGAATGCAGTTAAGCGGGTCCACAGGGAAAGCTGGAGTAGAGGCCAGGAAATTTCTTCCTGGAAAGCTGAACCAGGAGCCTGGTGACATTATCAGGTCGCCACTGCTCAGGCAAGACCTTTCTATGAGGACTGCCCTCAGGAGCTCCCCTTTTATTTGCAATGAAGTTGAAATCAATTGACATTAGATTCGCCATTTTATAGTACACATGTCAGTGACATTTAGCACATTCTCATTGTTGGGCATTATCCTCTGTCTCAATCTAAAACCCTTCATTATCCCCAAGAGCATTCCCCCACGCCATCTCTCCCACTTCCCTTTGCCCACGATACCATCTACCAGCTTTCTGTCAGGATCTTCTGCTAGGTGGTCCTAGAACTCAACTCTATGGGGTCTTTTGTATCTGGCTGCTTTTGCTTCCCAATGGCCTGTGAAGGGGGTTTGTCGCTCACACTCTTTTATTATTTCTTCTTGTTCCTCAGAGGGGGAGAACATTTCCTCAGGATTCTTTCAGCATTCATGAGCCAGTATCTACAGAGTGTTCAAAACAGCCATAGATGTAGGAGGGCAGCTACATGGTTGCTAGCCACCCAGAGTCCCTTGCTCATATGCTGTGTTTACCAAAGTCAGCCCATTCCTAGGAAGGCATCTCTCAAGGCCATTGCCAGGACCCAGTAGCCTCAGTTTCTCTGGGAGGAGACAAGGTCTATTCTTTTTTCAGTCTGGGATCCAGGAATCACAAAGGGTGAGACCTTGTTCAGTATTTCGGATTCCAGGTTCCAGATTGCGTTCCTTTCCTGAGGCTCTATGACAAAGTGCCCTGCACTGGGTAGCTAAAAATGTCACGTGTCGTCCCACAGATCTGGAGTCCAGAAGTCTAGCATCAAGGTGTAGTCCTTGGAGGTTCTAGGAGAGTAGCCATCTGACCACCTGTTGCTCCAGATGGTTCCAGGCTCCCCTTGGCTTCCACAGCCTTCCACTTGGGGTGTGTGTGTGTGTATACATGTGGGCACATATGTGGAGGCCAGAGTACAATCTTGGCTGTTGGCTCTCATGATTGCTCTACTTTTTTTTTTTTTTTTTTTTAAAGACGAAGTCTCTCAAGTGGCCTGCAGCTCACTAAGCAGGCTAGACTAACTGACCAGTGACCCCAGAGATCTACCTGTTTCTGCCTACTCTGGGGTTACAAACATGTACCCCACACCTGCCTTTGGTTACTTATGTTCTGAAGCTTAAATGTAGGTGCCCCCACCAGCTGAACTACCCCTAGCCCCCACCAGCTGAACTAGCCCCTCTCACTAGCTGAACTACCCCCCCACCTGCTGAACTAACTCCCACCAGCTGAACTAGCCCCTCTCACTAGCTAAACTACCCCCCCCCACCAGCTGAACTAACCCCCACCAGCTGAACTAGCCTCTCTCACTAGCTGAACTAGCACCTCCCTCCCCCAGACTAACTAGCCCCACCCCTTCCCTCTGTTTTTATT
>PVIH01008984.1:0-86079 GCA_004025045.1 Sigmodon hispidus | reverse complement strand
CCGCCCCTCAGAGACCCCTGCAGTTGGTTTGCTCAGTTCACTCAGTTCAGGGTCGCAGTAGGGCTCCTAGTAGATTCCCTGAGCAGCAGGGGCTGCGGGTGTGGCCAGGTGCAGAGTTCAGCTGCCCCTGCTCCAGAGTGCGCTGGGACGACGCAGAGAGCACAGGTCCCGGTCTTGTTGACTTTTCTAAATGCTCGTATAGCGTATGTTAAGAATATTTCCCTCACATCTCTTGCCTTTTCATTGTCCACTCCTTTCCTCTTCTCTGTCTCCAGGATATGTTCACTTCTTCCATGGTATACATGCATTGAAATGATTTTTGTGAGTCTATATAAAATCTAGGAATTAAAAATGATGGAAAATACGTACTGTTTGCGGAAGACAGACTTAGTTTACTTAATATGATTATCTTCAGTTGTGTCCAGTTTCCTGCAAGTGAAATGACATTCTTTTATGTAGATGAAAAACATTACACTGTGTGTGTCCTTTTTATGCCTCAGCCCAGCTTAGCTGTTCAAGAGGCAGACATATAATAAAGATAGTGCTGATCACCCTGACAAAGCTCTCTAGTTACCTTGGAGGAAGTACAGGAGGTAACGTTGGGTAAGGGAAGAGTCACACAGTGTCAGACAATCCCTGCAGTCAGGAGTGGCCTGTAGAGTAGCTAGCTGCAGCCAAGCCAGCTTTGAAAACAGCTGAAAAATACTGGAAAAAAGCAAAACAAAGCAAATCAAAACCCACATTCACAATAGTTCCTGGCATCTATGTTTAAATGAGCCTATCTTGGCTGCCTTCAAACTACTCCACTGAACAGTCATGAAGACATTCATATAGTGAACTCTTGTGAGGGGTAGGTCCATGTTGGCTAGGGGATCATAATAACATAAATGGGACTTACCAGACTTTCTTTTAAAACTATCTATCTGCCTATCTATCTATCTATCTATCTATCTATCTATCTATCTATCCATCTATCTGTCTGTCTATGTATTCATCTACATTGGAAATCCCATAATAAATAGTTGAAAGTTTCAGCTCAGTGAAAGTAAATCACCCAGAGAGAGAAAGTCATTTACATTCCATCATATCCCAACACCCTCCTCTGATTTGGCAGTCTCAGCTCTGAACCAACAACAACATCTGCTGCCAGTTTATTCTCTATTATCTCCTACCTATGACTTAACCTACTGGATCAAACAATTCAATATTCACAGTTCCCTATCCACCTGTAAGTCAGAGTGCTCACTTGTCAAAATTTAAATGTCGCTTTAGAAATTTTTTCCATTGAAATGTCTCTATAAAAGTTTCAAATAGATAATAGTATCATTTATTCTAAACCACCCCTGCCTTCAGTCAATTTATAATTTATTTCACTATGATTTTGGCTTGATTGACTTGCTGAAGGCTTAGGGAGGCAGACAGAATAAAAGAAGTATTGAAAAAAATAAAGGACTGCTGAGTGATGCTGTATGCTGATGGCGTTTTAATTTTCCAGGAACTCCTGGAGATTTCTCACCCTAAAGCATCTTTTTCCTCTTCTTTGTGTGCTAGGATTATATCATTTTTCAGTCTGGGACTATTTCTTTACTTTTCCACAGAGAAACAGGGTAATATCATAGCCTCTCCTGTTTTTGTCTTTATGCTAGGAAGAAACTGAGTGCTCAGAATATGGGAGATGCACTGCAAACACATACTATTTATTAAATGAGATTGTGCAATGGTGGCGATTAAAGGTTTGGGACACCAGGAAGATGAGAGTGACTTGGGCACTGGCACTCTTTGTAGGGAGAATTTTCATCCCCCTTCAGTGAGGCCCAAGTTGGCTCTTACTCTGATTTTTCACCTGTAGATGTCCTTAGTCCATCATCTGCAAATCAGTTCCTTTATTTTGAGGAATGTCTCCCTCGGGCTGTCCTACATTAGATAAATCTCGAACTCCCTCAGAATGGTAGAGAAAGAAAATGTATGTTAATTATGGCAAAGGCTAGATGTTATAGCAAAGGGGATCAGAAATAGAATGATTTAAGACAACTCATCCTTCTGTCCCTGCATGCCAGGGAGTCAGGGAGGTGCTTTCATCAACAGTGATGATGACCAATGGGACTCAAACTGGGACCTGGGATTCTAACAGGGTTGTGTTTCACCACGTGGGAGAGGAAACATTCAGTTCAGAAGACTTCTTTATAGCAAGGTAATAATGAGATTTTAAAATGAAAAAAAAAATCACTTCTGACTTCTCCATGCTGGAGGTTTGTCTGGTTTGAACTTGTAGTAGACTTGTATGTCACAGCCTCTGTGAGTTACTGGGCATGTCATCCCTATTTTGTCTGGAAGGTGTTGCATCTCATCCCTAACCAAAGAGATATTTTCATCAGGTATCAATTGCAAATATCTTTTTGTTTTTCTTCAATGGAATGACACAGGGCATATCAAGCACACTTCAAGCTACCAAAAAATTGACTCCATGATTTTTCTTGAACTTCTTATTTTGGTATTTATCTCCTATTGTTTTGCTTGTCTTTGTTTTTGTTTTATGCTTTCTGTGTGTGTGTGTGTGTGTGTGTGTGTGTGTGTGTGTGTGTGAGAGAGAGAGAGAGAGAGAGAGAGAGAGAGAGAGAGAGAGAAAGAGAGAAAGAGAGAGAAATACAATGAGAGTGAGAGAGAGATAACTTAAAGTTAGTGGATAGGGACATAGGAAGGATCTGGGAGAAGTTGGAGACAGGAAAAGGATAAAAAATATTTATATATAAAATTTCTAAAATTAAAAATTAAAACCAATTACATCTATAATTCACTTTCCACTGGAATTCAGAAAATATTTCATAAAAAACATAAAATCTGAGAAGGCAGATGTTGGGAACAGCTATCTATCAGACACCTTGTCTGCCTAACCTAACTATCCATATACTTCTTATCTCCTGCTTTGTATATTTCAAGGAATCATCTCAGAGCCCCTATGCCTTACTCCATGAGCTCTGTCCATGAGAAGACTGGACAGTGATTCTTTAGGGCATGTATCAACTTAGTCAGCAAGTGGTGAAAATAGTAGAAATCAGTATGCTTATAGACAACAGCAAGAAACAAACACTCTAAACAACAGCAACAGCTACATGAAGAGACATCACTCCCTCCCCCATAAAATAGAACCCTCCAACCAGAAAAGGGAGAAAATGGACCCAGAGCAGCTGGCATTGTTACCAAGACGATTGCAGTAAGAAATAGCGTATTTTTAGTTCAGTAGGATCTTTTGTAAAAGTGTTGGGTTTTCTCTCCCAGAATCAGGTCATGGAAAGTACAGGTTTTGCAGTCTATTTCTGAGTCCACATCTGGCTTAAGCATGACTGGGAACTACTTGAAATTTACAAGACTTCTTATTTTGTATGTAATGCAATTTCCTGAGAAATGACCCTCAGGCTACCTCTCTGTTTATGCAGAGAATAGATATCAATAAAAAATACTATTAAAATATTGTAAGAAAAACATGCATTGAAAATGCATTATCCACTGAACATAAAAAGTTAGTGATGTGGTACCTTGAAGGCTTTACTTTATGATGCTGTGGGTGACAGGGAGCTATGCCCCCTGTCTTTCCTCAACATCTAGAAAAAGAATTATGCTATACTTTGTTAGCTGGGAATCCACCTACATTCAAAGTCTGTTGCACTGAAGTTCAGTTTCTACAGAATGTGAATTATTTCTGCACCTTGTACAACTGAAAAATTGTATGTCAAAACCATCATATGTCAGAAACTTTTGTGTTTGTTTTCCATTGTTTCTATTGATATTACATAATTTTTTAGACCTATTCTTAATGCTTCCTGATCTCTTGAGAGGAATATAATTCTCTTTAACTGAATTCTTTTTTTTTTTTTAAACTTTATTTATTTATTTATTTGCCTTGGTGTTTGCCTGGAACTGGAATTACAGACAGTTGTTAGCTGCCATGTGGGTGCTGGGAATCGAACCCAGGTCCTCTGGAAGAGCAGACGGTACTCTTAACCACTGAGCTATCTCTCCAGCCCCTGAATTCTTTCTGGATGCATGTTATATCAGGAAATCTTTATGAGAGGCATTTGAGTGAGGTTTCAGGTAACAGACTCATGTTCTGCTCTTTTGGGTTCAGACCCTCTCTTAGCCCCAAATAATCATGTATCCTTAGTCATTTTCTAACCAGAAGACCTTTTAAAATGCTAGACTGTGAAGCACTGCTTTGACTGTTGACTTGGCCCCACTTGCAGGCTTTTCAACATGGCGGAGGCACTGAAACCACTCCCATCTTCCCAATTCTTAGAGTAGTATTACATATTGTGGAATGTTTTCCATCCCTACTCCGGGAGATCTTAGGTTCCACATGCCACCAAGTAGAGCACTGCTGTCCACTGCTCACTCCACTTAAGTGTTTGGCAGCAGGGCCCTCAAAGGAGCCACAATTTTTGTCACTAATACCAAGTCAAGAAACCTCTCTTAAAGGAGCCACGTATTTGCTTGCTGCCAGCAAACAGAGCAGTCCCAGAAAATGCTGCTATCAAGAAACCATCTTTGACTCTGTTCCCTCTTTGTTCAATATAAACAGAAACCTTAAATCCATCATATGCAGCTTGTTGCTTTTAGTGAGTCTTCTGTGAAACTTTGGGAACTAGCCTTGTTGCAGCTTATGCTGTTTGCTGCAAGCTGCCATTTTTAAATTCAAGCTCAGAAGCCACACCATCTCTATACGATGATTTACTTCAGACACACAACTCAGAAGCTGCTTTTGGTTCTGTTTCTGTGATCTAGAACCCTTTTTAAGCTTTCTCAGGTTTTATGTGGGTGTTTGTGCCCACACTGAAGTGCCAGATATTGCATAAATATTCACTTTTAATATATTTTATAAAGGATTAATATTTATTGAGGGGTATATGAACACTCATGATACAAATTGAAACTTAAGACAAATTTTAGAGAGAGGACTTGTCCTTGCCTCGACTGCTGTCAGTATGCATGCTGTCCAATCTGGATGAGCAGGATGAAGGACAGAGATCGCCAAAACCTTCCCGGACAGGATAAGATGGTTTCTTCAAAAAATGCCCTGCTTCTGAAGAGATCTGTCAGATGTCATAGACCTGTAGCCAAAATGGTGGATGCTCCAACTGAGCAGAAAAGACGTGGATGATTGCCCAGGTAGCTGACTCTCACTGTCCTCTCCTAAATCTTCAAAGCTATTCTCTTGTGCTTCCAACTTTCGGGTAATATATTTTCCTTCTGAGGTCTTGATGGGGTTCAAGACTAGACAGTTAAAGTTATTGCCATCTCATCTCTTAGCAAAGAATATTTAGGTGTTGGATTCATATTATTCAAGATAAACAGCTTTGAAGTAATCCCTGTACATTGCCACTTGCCAATGTTCTAGACATTTAAGATATAACTTATATTTGTTGTTTGTCAGTTGTAGTTGACCTTGCTTATATTATTGCCTTTTTCTCCCCCAGATATTATAATGGCTCCTATTGTATATAGTCTTATACTTAGTTTAGAACATTAGAACATTTTCAGTTAGACAAAAAGGGGGAAATATAGTGGGATTCAGGCACTATTTAGGGAAAGCTTAGTAGCTCCTGAGAATCAGAACCCCTAAGGGGCATGGCCAGATATTATTGGGACCTGGGGAATGCTGCTTGCCCCCTACGTTTTGTTCCTGCATTCTGGAAAGCAGATTAGCAGCACAGCATGGGACAGTTCCTCTCTCCAAGAATTATCTTAAGGTTCAATTTGTATCGTGAGTATTCATATACCCCTCAATAAATATTAATCCTTCATACAATATATTGCAAGTAAATATTTATGTAATAAAGCCTACTTGGTCATGGTGGTTGATTTTTTAAATATGTTCTTGGATTCAGTTTTCTGTTATTTTATTGAGTATTTTTGCATCAATGTTCATGAAGGGGATTGGTCTATAATTCTCTTTCTTTGTTGCATCTTTGTATGTTTTAAGTATCAGGGTGACTGTTGTCTCATAAAATTTATTTGACAATATTCCTTCTTTTTCCATTGTAGAACAGTTTGAGGTGTAGTGATATTCTTTGAAATTCTGGTACAATTCTGCACTAAAACCATTTGACCCTAGATGTTTTTGGTTGGGATACTTTTAATAACTGCTTCTATTTCCTTAGGGGTTATATGTCTGTTTAAGGCATTTATCTGGCCTTGATTTAATTTGGGTAAGGAGTACCTCTCCAGAAAATTGTCCATATTTTCTTAGGTTTTTCAATTTTGTAGAGCACTGGTTTTTGAAGCATGACCTGATTATTATCTGTGTCTGTTGTTATGCTTCCAATTTCATTTCTGAATTTCTTAATTTGTATATTATTTCTTTGCCTTTTGGTCACTTTGTTTAAAGGTTTGATTTTCTTGTTAATTTTTCTCAAAGAACCAATTTTTTGTTTCATTGATTCTTTGTATTGTTCTCTTTGTTTTAATTTTATCTATTTCAAATCTGAGTTTCATTATTTTCTGCCTTTTAATCCTTCTTGGTAAATTTACTTCATTTTGTTCTGGAGTTTTCAGGAGTGCTGTTAAGTCACTTGTATGAGATTTCTTCAAATTCTTTATGTAGGCACTTAGTGCTATGAACTTTCCTCTTAGTACTGCTTTCATTGTTTATGTTTGTCATGGATTCATTCTTATTGATTTCTAGAAATTCTTTAATTTTGTTTCTTTTTTCTTCCTTGACCCAGAAGTGGTTCAGTTGAGAGTTGTTCAGTTTCAATGAGTTTGTAGGCTTTCTGTGGTTTGTATTGTTGTTGAACTCTAACTTTAGGCCAGAGTTCTTTGATAGGATACAAATGGTTATTTCATTTTTTTGTGTCTGTTAATATTTCCTTTATGACCGAGTATGTGGTCAGTTTTAGAGAAGGTTCTATGGGCTGCTGAGAAGAATTCATATTTCTTGGTGTTTTGGTGGAAAGTCCTATATATAGCTATTAAGTCCATTTGAGTCATAACATCTGTTGGATTCTTTATTTCTCTGTTATAAGCCTCTGTCTGGCAGACCTGTCCATTGGTGAGACTGTTGAGGACTCCAACGTTTAGTGTGAAGGGTTTGACATGTGATTTAAGTTTTAGTAATTATACATATGTGGGTGCCCTTGTATTTGGAGCATAAATGTTCAGAATTGAGATTTTCATTTTGATGGATTTTTCTTGAGATAAATATGTAATGACCTTCCAGATTTCTTTTGATTTATTTTAGTTTGAAGTCTATTTTGTTCAATATTAGAATAGCTATACTGGCCTCCTTCTTAAGACTTTTTGATTGGGAAGTTTTTTTTCCCAACCCTTTACTCTGAGGCAGTATCTGTCTTTGAAGTTGAGGTGTATTTCTTGTCTGAAGCAGAAGGATAGATCCTGGTTTTGTATCCATTGTGTTAACCTGTGTCTTTTTATATGTGGATTGAATCCATTGATATTAAGGAATATTAATGATCCTTTGGATTGCTAATTCCTATTGTTTTTGGTAATTGTGTTTTGTAAAGAAAATTGTTTTTCTTCTTTGGGGTTTCTTTCTATGGGATTATGTATTACTTGTGGTTTTGTGTGTGTATCTAACTTGCTTAGGTTAGATTTTTTTCTTCTAAGCCTCTCTGTAGGGCTAGGATTGTTGATAGAGATTATTTAAATCTGATTTTGTCATGAAATTTTTTGTTTATCTGTCTATGGTGACTGAGAGTTTTGCTGGGTATAGTAGTCTGGGATGGCATCCATGGTCTTTTAGAGTCTGCACAACCTTTGTTCAGGACCTTCTGGCTTTCATAGTTCCATGGAGAAGTTGGATGTTATTCTGATGGATCTGCCTTTATAAGTTACTTGTCCTTTTTCTTCTGCAGTTATCAATATTCTTTTTAATATTTGTATGTTTAGTGTTTTGATTACCATGTGGTGAGTAGACTTTTTTTGGGGGGGGGTCTAGTCTATTTGGTGTTCTGTAAACTTCTTGTATCTTCACAGGCATTTTCTTCTTTAGATTGGGAATGTTTTCTTCTATGGTTTTGTTCAGTATATTTTCTGTGCCTTGTAGCTAATATTTTCCTTCTTCTTCTATTCCTATTATTCTTAGATTTAGTCTTTTCATGGTGTCCCATATTTCTTGGACACTTTATGTTATGATTTTTTTGCCTTTAGTGTTTTTTTTTTTGACTGACAAATTTATTTCCTCTATTGTATTCTCCACACCAGAGATTTTCTTTTTCTTCTCTTGCATTATGTTGGTTATGCTTGCATATGCAGTTCCTGTTTGTTTATTCAGATATTTTGTTTCCAGCATTACTTTAGCTTATGTCTTCTTTATGGTTTCTATTTCAATTTTCATGTCTTATACTGTTTCCTTCATATGTTTGACTGCTTTTTATTGATTTTTAAAGGAATTTATTGATTTCTTTCAATTTTTGTTTGTTTTTCTTCTATTGCTTTAGGAAAGTTTTTCATTTCTTCTTTAAGTGCTGTATCATATTCATAAAATTATTTTTAAGGTATTTTTCTTCTGCTTCTTCTATATTTGAATGTTCAGGTCTTGCTGATGTCGAACCGCTAGTTTCTGATGGTACCATATTGTTCTTTATGTTGTTGAATGTATTTTTGCCCTGGTGTCTACCCATCTCTTCCTTCAATAGGGGAAAACATTGTTTGAGCTCCAGGGAACTGTTCTTAGTCCAATTGGTGCTCTTCATTCAGTTGGAGTCCTTGATGAAATTGGAGCCAGTGGATTCTATCTCAGGAGACATTGAAGTCTCCTAGGATTAGTTTAGTTTGGGGTTGTAGTGGGACTTACAGGCTACAGTTTCTGATGAGGATAGTGGGCAGGATTGGCAGCAGGGGTCCTGCTTGCTTGTCTGCAGCTCAAGCTGTGATAAGATTGGGGGTCATGAGTTGTGTCCCATTACCCAGATCTGGAGGCTGGCCTCACTGGCTGGCTAGGAGGAAGGTAACTCACTAAGAATCTTAAATAAGGGCTGGAGTCACAGCTTAGCATTTAAGAGACATTTCTGGTCCTGCAGAGGACCTGTGTTTGGTTCCCAGCACCCATATGACAGCTCACCACTATGTGTAACTCCACTTCCAGGGGGATCCAATACCCTTTTCTGGCCTTCCCAGGTATTAGGCATACATGTGGTATACATACATACATACATATAGGGTTTTATATATGTAAAGATAGTAAAAATAAGTAGACATACTTAAAAAAAGAATTTTAAGCCATTCTCCACAGATGTTTTCATATGGGAGTGATGAATCATAAGATCACCTGTTGTTTTTCAATGAAAGGTGGGTTAGTATTCTTGTGGGGAACTGGCCATGTTTGGTAATGTTTCTCAATAGCAGGTAGTTTAGCTACCTTGCATGGTATTGATCACATTCAAGAATGCATCTCAATGGAAGGTAGAGTAGTTTCCTTGGGGATAATTGGACACATGCTAAAGTAGGCCAAGTATTTGATTTGTCTGGTACTGTTGTCTGAACATTTGTGTCTCCCACAGACATAAGCTGAAACCTTACCACCAATGTATATATTTAGGAGTATATAATAAAAGAATTAAAGTGAAGAAAGAGAGCAGAGTCTGACCTCGATGGATGGTTCAGTGTTTATTGAGACACGGGCAGCCTCTCTCTTTCAGGGAATGGAAAGTCTGTGAAGGGAAAGGATCTTGGTCAGGGCTCTTATTGGGGTGGGCAGGGTTTTAGGCATGGGAAGTTGGCATAGCAGCAGACAGTAACAGTAACAGTCTTCTCCTGGATTGTTTGTCTTGATAGGGTAATGTTATTTTTAGAAATTTCTTGCCCTAGTTGGTGGCGTGTGACTGACAGCAGCTGAACAATGACATTAAGACAGTCTCAGCAGTTGGACTTTTGGTTTTCTGTGTCTGGGGCTGTGATGGCTTATAAGGTCAGATCATCAATTAATGGGGGTGTACTCAGAGAAGCACCAGGAGTCCTCACATGGGGACTGAGCATGTGCCCACTCTGCCTCAGTAAGCAGTACGTTACCAGATGTCAAATCTACCTGCACTTTGATTTTGGACTTCCCAGTCATCGGAACTGAGCAATAAAGTTCTGCTATGTATAAAACTACCCAATATACACATTTTGTTATTGTAGCATGAAGATATCTGAGGACTTCTACTAATGTCAGTACTCAAGAGATGAAGTCCATAGCTTCAAAATTAAGTGATGTTTCACCCAAATATGTGAAAAATTAGATTTCCTAATCAAAGGCCCTTATTTTCAGATCATGGGTGCTTGATATGAAACTAGATTTTCTGGTCATACATTATGCTCAATTTTTAACAGGTAGTGTTAACAGAAATTTTACTTTTAACAAAACCGTTATCTTTATCTCCACTTGTTCTACAGCAGTATCTACTCACTTGCATAATTCTGTCTTTTTGTATTACATTTGAAGAGTAGAAATTGGTAAAAATGATTGTAGAGGAACAGAAAAAAGACACATGAGATATCCCTCCCTTCCTCTCTCCCTCTTTCTTTTTTTTTCTCTCTCTCTCTTTCTCTCTCTCTGTCTCTCCCTCTGCATATGTAAAAGAAATATAAACAGATAAATATAGATCATGGTTATAAAGCAGTAAAGACTATTTTGAAATGAGGTTTCAGAATCAGTCTCAGTTCTTTGTATGTGGGTTTGTGTTAATGTGGGTGCTATGCTTTACCATATGGGATGAAAATATCAGGAGTAAAGTTGGAGACACTGGGTAGTAGAGACTGCACTTGAGGCGGCAATGACCAGAGGCCTTTATGTTGAGTGCTGGAAAGGAGACTTGGTGGCTAGAGTCTGGGACTGAGACACCGAAGGAGAAGAGAGCTAGAACCCTGAAGTGAACAAGGCTACAGGAATCAGGGAAGACCCAGGGGAACTGCAGGTGTTTCCCAGGGAAGATGCTCAGGGATATAGGGCACAGAGGCCTGTGCACTCAATAACCCTGTGTGACCCAAGGTAACTTATGTGTATTTTTCTTCAAGTCATGAATGAGTGACAGAAAAACAAAGAAGAAGTGGAACACAGCAGTAATTAGTAAACTCCCCAAACAGTTTGCCAGGGAGAATGATCATAGTGTCAGGGAGGGAACACACCATAAGAAAATGGCAGAGACGTCATCGTGACAGGAGGCCCAGGAGATAGATATAAGGGCAGAATCTGACATTTTCCTGAGCCTGTAAAATATGCTCAAGGACTTTAGGTGACAAGTCCAGCAATGCTGCTGAGGAGGAACAATTAACTATAGGACTTAGCATTTTTGTGTCCTTTCTTTATGTGTACTGCTTTCACTGTGAAAATAAACCTTTTAAAAATTGAGATGGCAGTTTTGGAAGAAGAAAATATAAAGCTAAATACAATATGCATATGTGCTCAAATAGAAGTATGGACAAAGATACGGAAGAAGCCACAATGAAAAGAGTGTCACTGGTGAGAAATCCTCAGTGGGAGTGGGCACAGAATGGCACCTGTTCCTGTAGGTGCCTGATCTGTTTATTTTTATGTAGAAACTGTGTGAAGGACAGGAATGTGGCAGCTAGTGTCACATGATAGCTTGCTTTCCCTCTTAGTCTATACCTGTCGGGCTCTGGAGTTCCTCCAAGTTTCCCTAAGTGTTCTGATTTTAAACTGTTGAGAGAATTGTGTAACTTATGTGTATCATTAAAAGCCCATTCCAACGCTTTGCTGTATAGTTACCGCTTACTGTCTTTATAGAGACTGGTAAATTATCCGGGAAGGACATGTGTGCAGGTGTTACCAGAACGATGGTACAGTTAAAACTTTCCCTATGTCTATCTTTCCTCTGTCCATTGCCTGCTCTCATCCTGGGCACATACAGTTATAATCATCTCTCTGTTTTATTACCATACCTTCAGTTTAGGAAGTTAGTGTGTGTGCTTGAAAGAGGAGCTATTCAACAGCTACTCGTCAGACTTTAGTTTGTATTGTGTAGTCTGGAGTTCAAGACCTTGAGGAAGTACTATATAGAGCATGGCTGTTGAAAGAGGACTTTGTTTCTTTTACTTCCCAATTTATAAATCTCTTGTCCCAAATATATAGCAGAAATCCTGTGAGTGCCTAGCAGACAGTGGTAATGGTGTCCCTGAAGCTGCAATCACGCCCATTCTTGTGTTCTTTGTGACAAATGCGCTTGCCTCATTCAGAAGTTTGTCTCTCTTTGGCTGGATTGTAACACTATAAGTGATGCCTACAGCTGCAGGAGAGAAGCAGAGAAGCAAAAGGGAAGCCCTGGGAAGTTAAAGCTTCTGAGGCCTGAGCAAAAATCTCCTTTTACAGACTGTGAAATAGAACCTTGTGGAGTTTGTGCTGGAGAAGCCAGTGAGGACAGATGTCATCATCCTGGGACCCATGTCCCCTGGCTCTTCCCATCAGGACCCACATATCTCCACACTATCTGTAGCAGATTGCACAGTCTATCCAAGTATTTTCTTTATAAATAGATACATCTAAGGGTGTTTGATTTTTTATGTTCTCAATAATGCTGTCACTGCTAGCAACAGTCTTTGTTAGTACATGATGCTAACTCAAAAGGAGCCACTCTGATTCCTCCCTTTTCTTTTTCCTTTTTCTTCCCTTCTTTTTGTTTATTTCAGGTTCTGTGACTTTTCTATGAGGAAGGCCTGAATAGAATCTTACATGTGGGGTGAGTCCTCTGAACACTCCTTCTTCTGCCTTGAATAATTTCATGTTCAGAAAAAAAAGTACCCTTGTTCCAGTTTCTTGAGACGATGGTTGAATACACACCCACATGGAAATGTCCTCTCTTCCCTCTCTTCATGTCACAATATGTGAGGGTCAATCCTACAAAATGTTCCTTGACTGACTTGGATAATTTCCCCACTAACTGGACGCCACTGGCAGTGGAGTCACAGAAATTGTTCCTTATAGATGCCTTATTTACATGATAGTATGCACTTCCTTCAGCAAGGATCTACCTCCTAAATGTTCCGTATCCTTCCCAAACAACA
Source organism: Sigmodon hispidus (assembly GCA_004025045.1). Taxonomy (NCBI): domain Eukaryota; kingdom Metazoa; phylum Chordata; class Mammalia; order Rodentia; family Cricetidae; genus Sigmodon; species Sigmodon hispidus. The sequence goes on along the minus strand of PVIH01008984.1, from coordinate 73,068 downwards.
CTATCAACCAAGTGTTCAAATATATGTGTCTAAGAAGGATTTTTTATTTATATCAGCACATTGGTAAACTCTTAATTTGTAATTTTATGCAACTACTTTTTGTTTCATTATTCAGGTATTTGGTGAGTTCCTATTGTGTGCTGGAGTTGGGGCTACTTCCTACTCTAAATATGATACCATTCTAGAGTCTAGTTGAGAAGTAGATGCGAATTGTTATAACCTGATACAATAACCACTTTGAACATTCAAGGAATCACAGTGCAAAGAGAACATTTAGCTTGATCAGGATAGGCAGAGTAATCCTTGTTGGTAAGTGGAAAGCATTTAAAAATAAGAAATCACTGATCAGGAAGTCAGGAGGGAAAGAAACCAGAGGTAGAGGAGAGAGATCTGGAAGTCCCAGGAGAAAGCAAATGTGTTTTCACTGGAAGTTGCAGTATGTGATCATGATCAAAGCTAAGACTGGGCACATGGTGGAGGTCCAATTCACAGGCAGTTTTCTGAACCTAAATTGGACTGTATACTTTGTTGTGACATCAATAGAAAGCAATTGCAGCATATTAGCACAAGATTTATGGATTGGAAAGTGATATAGACTCAGAGTAGATTGAGAAGAGATGGTTAGGACTCAGTTGTAGCAGTTTTGAAAGAAATGGTGGTGGGGTGCTGTACTTTGTGCTTGACAGAGGATTTCTAAGGTGGTGTGGCACTTGTTAACTGGATAAATGTGGAGAGCTATCCAAGATAGAGTGGTATCCTGAAACTGAACGGGCAGCATTTGTGTGTGTGTGTGTGTGTGTGTGTGTGTGTGTGTGTGTGTGTGTGGCACAGAGGAGATAGAGCAACACAATGAATGAGGCTCAGTAGATATACTGGATAGAGAGGTAGACTCTATTGGTTACTGGCACATTTTTTCTTAGCTTCACCTTTCCAAGCTCTGTGTTCCTCATCTAAGTGACAAAAATGTTCATGGGAACTGAACTCACAGAACACAGAAAGTATTGTCAAATACCTGGACAATTGTCAAATCAATATTTACTACATTTTTCAACAATGTTAAGAGCCTAAGGATGGTGTTGGAAAGGAATATTTTCAAGAGAAGCAGAGTGTGAGGAGGCAGGAGGGTAAGGAACAAACTAAGAATACATGGGGGATGGAGTCATTTCTTAGTGAGTGTTGTAGAACCATTGTTGTAGTACCAACACACTCTTGAGAACACATCAGTCTGAGTGGTCCAGGACCATCTAGTTCTAATACACACTCGAGATGGTTAAACAGATGATTTATTCTAAGAGCCAACACAACAGAGTGTGGAAACAAAATAGATTCTCCTGGATTTAAAAGCAAATGGAAGATGCTAGAGAAATGGACCAGAAGATAATCTTTTTTATAAGTTTAAATATAAAGTATCTCAGTATCTAGAGAAGATCTCAAAGAGAGAGGGGGCCTTTGGTGAACATAAGAAGTGAGCATATCATAGATACAAGGAATCATAAAAACTTTTAGGATTCTGAAATCCAAGTTACATCTTAGTGCTAATCTCTCCTCTATGATAGGTAAAGTGTGTTTATTTCTGAGATCCAAGGTCGCAATGAAAGAGAGGAAAAGAATTTCCTTAAGTTAATTGCCAGGTGTTGTGCAAAACCACTCCTCATTCAATCGTTTATTGAATCTTCATGGAGACCTGGCAAGAAACTTGCCCATTAATAATTTATATTTCCTGTGTGAAAAAGTAAATCTTAAAGAGAGCAGGTAATTCACACAAGGTCAAAAACAAAAGTTGGGTTCTAACCAATTTATATTGCTTCCAAAGCTTGTGTTATAGCCCCTGAACTACTCAGTGGTTTTATTCACAGGATGGAGTTTGGAGATGAGTGTAGTTATTATGACTCTTGGTGCATCGAAGAGTATTTGCTTTCTGCCTACAGTCTTTGCATTTCTTCTCTGCAAATCAAATCTTACAGTATTCTTTCAATAAAACCAGAATTTCCATTCCTGTTGTAAGTCTCAGGCTGGAGGAGGCTTTCCTACACAGTGAGGGGGCTGATACCTGGAAAACTAAGTTTTCTCCTGCTTCTGTAATTGTAGCAATGCTGGATGGATGGTCTGTACACTACCAGCCTCCTAGACTTTGATGCAAACCTCTAAGATAAGGCATACAGTATAATCAGATTTACTTCAGCGTCCAGAACTTGCGGCTCCTCACAATACCAACCTGATAGGACATTTTCAGCTGGACTTTGTTTGTTTCTTCTTGGTGATGAAACAAACCATCCTAAGTTTACTAATTCAAACCACTGGAAACTATGATTATAGTCATGAGGAGCAGAAGTTCAGAATAGCCTAGAAGGTATTATTATTAGCAGTTCTGTGCTTATAATAGGATGCTTAAGGGTAGAAACCTTTTCCTGGCTCATTGGGATGTTCGGAGAATTTGGTACCATGTGATTTATGTCTTGTTTCCCATGTTTGACTACTCTCTGGGCCTTTGCCTCAGCTTCTGGAAGCCTCACTCGTAACCTTAAACATGGTGTTAACTAGAATCATGGGCATCACAGCCTTCTCATTCTGGTGTCTCCCACCACTTCCTTTGCTTCTGAGTTTTACATGTATGGGCCCGTGTAACAAGAATGAGCCCATGAGCCCACTTATACTTTGCATTTTCCTATATTTACTGTGTGTACGTGTACGAATATGTGTTTTTATGCATATGTATATGTATATAATGAATACCATAACCTGTGTGGGGGGTCAGATGACAACTTGCAGAGCTGTCAATTTTCTTTGTCTGTGTGACTGAGGTATCATTAGGGTGATGGCAATTACCAGCTGAGCTATCTTTCTGGCCTTGAACAATTTTAAAAAAAAAGGAAGTAATCTATTATCTATTCACCTGATCAATGATCATAATTCCATCTGTGATTTTTAAGTGATTGCTGCCATAATTATAGGATCTGAATATTAGGAGACAGGTGAGAGGGGATATATTCTGCCATCCAAAGCCTCTTACTCATCTACTTTGTACTGAGCTTTCACAATAAATCACTTCCACAAGAATGTTTGTTTCTGAGTCTGTTTTCAGGACAATGATGAATACTGAGTTAAAGATTCCTGTTGGTTTGTGTGTTGGGAAGGGCCAATAAAGCACACAGGTCAGAACACCAAGTCCAGGCTAACAGTGGCGTCCACTGAGTGCATCCAGATTCTTGCTGGCCTCATTGGTCTTCCGGCAGACAAACAGGAAGAATGGAGAAACCTCACTAATGAGATACTCCCTGCTCACCTGAAACTCTCCCCGAGTAGCCTTGCCTACCAGCATGTCGCTGTATACAGCATTTATAAACACAAATGCGAGATGCTCCGAAAAAGTCAAAGGGGGCTGCTTGTTACTTAGTATGAATATGAGTCAAGGCTGTTGATCCCGTGGTGCTATGTGATGAGGCATAGGAAACAAACATGCTACCTTCGGGGTCAATATGCAAAACAGGAAGGGGAGAATAGAAGCTTGACAGACTGTCAGTGTGATTATTAGCTGTCTCCCAGAGTCTGGAGGTGCAGCCTTTATGCACACCTTTAGCCCGTTCTGTAACTGCTTTTATATTCCTACTGCTGTAAACATCATTTGGTTCCGTCTCCTCTTGTGCTATTCTTCTTGTTGCTGTGTATGCTGATGCTCCAGCTATTTCCACTGTGGCAGGGTTTCTGGTGGTGGAGGTCTACATGCTTAAACCTAGGACTTATTCTGATGTGTGAGCTGGGGTGATCAAAAGAGGAAAGAGATTCATGCACAGCATGCCTTAGTCCTTGGAAGTCCTACTTCAGAAGCCATTAGTGGGAGGGCTGCGACTGAAGGAGGCCCAGTGTTAATGGCTATGATATATGCTGCTCACTTTCCTCTCCTTTGCCTCCACTCCCTTTCTTCAGCCCTCAAGCTCCCGTTTATACTCACACTTCCCTTTACAGCATACCCCTCACCCCCGGAAATGCACACCTACATCCCGACTCTACACGGCAGCAGCATTCACAAGGCCTCTCATGAAAAGCTTTTTATGATCTCGAATTTTACACTTCTCAAGAGTTTTTACCAGCACTTTCAAAATATACATTCCTAATATCTCAATAAAGGGGAGGGTGCGTTAAGAGAGAAATACTATAAAATAATTTGGTGAAGAACTAATAAAAGATGCAATCAATCAAGTGGGTGCAGAAGTAGTTTCTTTTAACATCAAATCTAATGGTTTCTTTTTGTAGTACAAAAGTGCTCCATTAACAGTGTGAGTCTTTTATTTAGGTAATTCACACGAGTGGTTGCCAGATGTAGTTTATTTTCAGAAGGGCACTCTTATAGAAGCTGCACACTGAGCCAGAGACAGTCATCTCTATCTATTGCCCTCTCTGATGACCTTCCAGAGTGAAAATAGCACTGAAATTCTGAATCTGAAACCCTCAAAATCAGATCCAAGTAGCACTTCATATTTGAAATTATAGTTGGATGTCAGTGCTGGGCTACAGAGAATGGTGGAGTGATTTTCTGCCTCTAGTCTCTCAAGACATGAGCCTTTCTTCACACCCCACCCCTTGCCATGTGTGACTGTGTCTGCTTGCTATCAACCAGGGCTGTGTTAGACTTTAGTTGATTCTAATTCACATCCTGCAATCAGAACTCATCTGTTCAAGGCTCCCACTGTCATGTTTTTCCAGGAGGAGATCTAATTAGTCCATTCATTCGTATAGTCTCTGTGTTTACAGAACGTTACATTTCTACTTCAAGATTTCATTGACTAACCAGTGGTGGGCCAGGCAATGTGGCTCAGTGGTGGAGTACTTTCCACGCATACTGGAGGTTCTTGGTTCAATGCTTAAAACTGTGGGGGAAAAGTTATATTACTTTGAAGATGATGCTTTTAATCAAGAAAGTAGCTAAAATGATATCAAGTGTACCAGGAAATCAATGTGCTTGTTTTCAAAGAGACTTGGTTAAAACAAAATTTGTTATGCCTTAACATGTGCCTTTGGAGCTGGTATGTGTCTCTCAGGATATGCTAGTATTATTTTGATGAAAGAATGACTATAGTGTGAAATTATATTCCTTTCCCCCAAATACGTCTTGCAATCCTACTTTGTATTGCAAAATGTACTACAAAGAAGACTCTCTGCCAAGAAAAAAAAGTTATTTAGAAACAAAATGGAAACTTGTCAAAAGACAGTTTTGAGTGTGCGTATATTTATTCCCCTTCAATTACAAATGTGTCTTAATTGTGATAGAGATGATTATTGATGAAAATGAGGATGGCTTGGGCTCACATAAATCAAACTTTCTTCAGAAGTTTCAGAAGACATTAAAAACTGATTCAAAGTGATATGTAATAGAGATTCCTGTTCTGGGAAGAGTCTAGCTAATGTTGAAATGATAAAGCATTATCTTTTGTTTTTTTATTCTTCTCTCATACGTTACAACTGCACTGCAGTTTCCCTTCCTTCTCCTCCTCCCACCCCCACCTCTTTTCTCCCTTGAATCTGTTTCTTTTTAGAAAAAAGCAGGCCTCCCAGCGATATCTACTGAACATGGACAGTATAGCAAGTTACATTAAGATTAGGCACAAACCCTCATAACAAGGCTAGACAAGTAACCCAGTAAGAGGGAAAAGGTCCTAAGAGTAGGCAAAAGAGTTAGAGATCCCTGCGACATGTTAAGTTATACATGATGGTTATACTTGAGTGCATATATGCATGTATTTGTGTGTGTATAAATCTGTTTGTGTTCATGCCTGTAGAATAAAGAGACCATAAGTTAGCCTCAGGTGTCATTTTTTAGATGTTGTTCACCTTGCCTTTTAAGTCATTGTGTCATTGGCCTAGAGCTGGATTAGACTGTGTGGGCAGTGAGTTCCAGGGATCTGCCTGTGTCTGCCTCCCTAGCACTGGAATTACAAGTGTGCCCCACCATGGCTGGCTTTATTATGTAGATTCTGGAAACTGAACTCAGCTCCTCATGCTTGCACAGCAAACATTTTACAATCTGATTGGCTTTTATAGGTCCAAAGCGGCTTCTTGAGAATGAATAGGAAGTGTCTTCTTAATAAGTAACATAAGGAATACAAACCTTATACACAGAAGTGTCATCATAACGTTAAATCTTGGGCTTGTTATTTAAATCATATATCCTAAAAAATATTTTCAGCATCCATGCCTTATGATTCATATTTATAAAGTGTGGAGCTGCATTAGGATAGCTCTAAGACTCTTGAAGGTTGTAAATTATTGCATAATATGTTCTCACAACACCTTCAAGGAATTATCCTGGTGACGCTCCATGTGGGTCAAGGCTTGGTAAAGCCCTCATGACCACTCTAGTTTCACTTCACATTTTATTTGCTGGCCTTTTCCTCCTTGGTTTCGTCTCTCACCCTATTAAATCTCATGAGTTGCACAGGTCAAACCACAGGTAGAATTTACCTAATAGAGCTCTTGCAAGAGAATGCCTTCTGAAAGAACCAAGTACACTACTTTAATTAATACAACAAAAAGCAGAGTAATTCAGACAAACAAAAAATCATACCTTACAAGAATGAATATAGAAAGGCTTCTAAAGCAACATATAATTTTTGGGTAGGGACAAAATATCATGCAATGAAGCTAAGGGGACAGAATAATGTCAAGGTAAAGCCACATGGTTGTCCAGCAAGGCCTAAGAAGAGAAAAGCTTATGTTGACTACTTACCATCTACATCCCATCCTGTCCAATGTGTCAGTAACACTCGAAGATTGTATACATAGTAACTTGACAAAATGGAGAGACTGAGGACTAGAAAATGTAATTATTACTGAGTTCCCTTACTACGCACCTCTGTTCTACAGAGTATGAAAGTAAGACATGGACACTGGAGGATTTGCATGGAGGGGAATGTTGACAAGGGAGAGAGGGGGCTAGAATAATTAGAATGAGTAAAATTGTCAAAGAACGAGTATTATTTCTTTAGAAAGCACTGTATTTTATGTATTTCCAAGTCTTGGAAAGTCTTAAAAATATGACTTTGGGCATGAATGAAGTATGTCCTACATGGTGGTCTCTTGAATATGACAGGCAGGTACCAAAACAGTCAAAAGGAAAGTGAATTTAATTAGATAAGGAGGAACGTTTCATTTTATTATTCTGTTGTTATGTGTATGTAAACATGTATGTGTACTCATGGGGGCATGTGTGTCTGAGTGTGTTTGTGGTGCGTGTAGGTTAGAAGTTGATTACTGGTATCTTCCTCAACCATTCTCTATATTTTTCCCTATAATTCTATGTATTGTTTTTCTATGTCAGGGGAGAGCTTGCTTTTTCTATTATTTGTATTTAAATAAAGGAAAACATGAAATAAATTATTGTATAAACATTTTTATGGAGCATGTAAAAATTGATAGCCTGGGAAAAATGAGGTAACATGCACCTTTGAGCATGATACTATAAGTATGTATGTGTGTGTGTGTGTGTGTGTGTGTGTGTGTATATATATATATATATATAAAATTTGTGTGTGTGAGCATGCCTGTGTGTACATTGTGTATTTTTGTGTTCATATGTGCATCAACTATGAGTGTTTATATCATTATGTGTGTGAGAATAGTTGTCTATGTGAATATTAATTTCTCTGTGTGTATTCACATGCATATGTGTTCATTGTGTTAATGTTATGTGTGCATATCTGTATTTGTGTGTACACACATATGTGTAAATGTACATGTGTGGGTATATTTGTGTGTTTGTGCATGCATTTTCCTGTTCTTTGTCTAAGTGTGTGGATGAGCTGCTGGAGGACTGAGGTTAAGCATTCACTCAATTTTGACTCATTTGAAGAACTATCCACTCTTATCTTATGTCACACTGAAAGGGTTTCCCAACAGTCACACAAAAATACAATAAATATAAAAACTTCATTGACCTTGAACTTCTCTCCACACTCCATTTTCTTATTTAAAACTAGAATAATCCACCTATCTGTGGCAGCAGTGGCTTTGAGCTATGTATAATGCATATTAATGAACCAGGAAGAAATAATTGTTCCCTGTCCCACTCACTTTGTTTCTCTCCTCCTGGTGGTGTCTTCCCTGTCAAAACCTTCTTAGATAATGAAAGGCAACACAAGACACACAGTCATTTCTTCCTCCTCTCAGCCCTCTGTCCTGTCATCGATGAGTCACAGAACCTTCCATTACTCTTCATTTTAATAAGCTAGTTTCTTTGGTTTACAAGTGACAACATTTAAATTAGTGAGGAGCCATGCCAGGTTTTCAAAGGGGGACAACAACATGTTAGCCTCTCACAATTAGTTTTAATTAGCAAAGTCGTTGCAAATTTTTAGAGAATACAGCAGGGCACTTGCTCTTTTCCAACTTGGGTAATGTCCAGTTGATGACGGAACAGTATGTTATACCAGGATGCTGCTGGATAAGGTCAAAAATGTCATCAAATCAGGGAGCTAGCTCAAATCCCTCCTGTCCTTAGTGCAGATTTTTTCTCATTACAGTTCAGCTTGTGGATATGTCCCTTTTGTGTGACTCCATGGGTATATAGCAAGAAGACTTTATGAAAATTATTATAATCCATCCCCTCTTTAATTATGAAAGAAGAAATAAAGTTTGATACTAAGTTTGGACATAAGTGGCAAGGGGAGGGGTGGTGAGGAAGACCCAGAGGCTTGTTTAAGGAAGAAAATATGTTGGTACAGTGCTGACCATTAAAGTTGTGGATGGATAAGAGTGTTGAAGATGCTTTTGTTCTCTGTAGTATGGGAGCACTCTAGTGATCTCACCTGCTTTAGATCACCCCAAGGATTGCTATCCCTAAAGAACTTCTAAATCTCATCCACAGTCTTACATCATACACAGAATATGTTGAATTAGATAGTCACATTGAGCTATGGAGGTGGTCTGTACAGCTACAATCCCATACCTTTCTACTGCTCAGTACAACAAATTGCAGTAGGCTGTAAGCACTAACAAATAGAATGAACACCTAGAAATATAAAGCAAACATCTTGTTTCCCCCAAATAGCAAGGGCAGGGGTGTTTTCAACAGTACCTTGCTCTCAGGACCATCTCTCAACACCAGTCATCATGTGCAAGTAACTCCAGTCTGTGCAAATGTGCAAAATGATCGACACATTACTTCTGAGTACCCACCTCCTGAGGCCCATGGAGTATCATGGAAAGGGAAATGAAAGCACCATGGATACTAAAGAATGAAGAGGGCCATGGTGTGGTGTTTCCTTCTGATATAAGATAGCCACTTCTATCTTGAACATGTAGCACCTGTGACTGCCTGCTAGAAAGTAGGTGGGGGACTTTTTGAGAGAAGTGGATTGGTAAGAATGGGGAAGAGAGTGGGTTGGGAGGGGTATGTGTGATCTGCATTGGAAATACAATATGATATTGTCAAAAATTTTAACTTAGATAGAAAGTTAAAAACTATATATATTTAGGTAAACCCCTTTCCATATTCTGTTTTCTGAAAGCACACACACACACACACACACACACACACACACACACACACACACACACATTGATGTGACATGATTCTAGAAGATTTAAAGTTATTTGGTATGTTGTATGTTAAAAAAATTAAAGCTTAGATTTGGCTTGGAGCCCATCATTGTGACTAACTATACGGGTGACTAGTACCATGAAAGAACTTCAGAAGTGCATCACATAGTCTTGGGAGAGTAAGGGACTGGAAATTATAGAATAGTTATGGCAAAAGGATGTCATTTCCTATTGGTTTTCAGTGACCTCTTTCTTGCTTGAAGTATATTAGTTGTGACTAAGGTGAGTTTTAAAAATGAGCAAAACAGCCTGTGCATGCTAGAATCTAGCTGGAAGAGTCATACTCTTTCCCTTTGTGTCATGGGAATGCTCAGATTTGGAAGAAGTTTGTTCATGAGATTATTTCCTAGTGGGAACCTACTGGCTGGGTTCTCATGCAGGTTTTCCACGCACTTAGGGGCAGTAAGTGCACACAGGAACGGTTGTTAAGATATATTAGGAGGGAAAGGTAGCACAGTGGGTTAGTTCATTGCACATGATCTCACTCGGACAGTGTCGTGCAGCCATCACTGAGGACTCTGATTGGCTCAAGTTCCATTGAAACACATCTTGTGTTATTTGAAGCTTGTTTGTGGTTATTTTGCTTTCCAGGGCTATAACATAAAATGTATATTTGTAAGTGATGCTTGCAACTTTAATCTCCTTATCACTGCCAGTAATTTTTCCCACGATGAGAAGCCACATTTTGTTAGCCTTAAGGAAGGCTAACATTTTTTCACAGAATCTGACTAGAGATTTGTCAGGAAAAGTGTGTGGAATGTAGAAAGAAAACTGTGTATACTAATATAGCTTTCACACAGCACACTTAAAACCATGCAACTCCTAAGAAATAATCATATAATCTGTAAAATGGGTGCAAAATGCATCCTGGCAAGATACACTGCAAACAGATATGGAGTTGACTAAAAGCAACAATATAAACATGGCTATTATTTGAAGGATTGGAAACAACAAAATACTATTCACAGACAGCTGAAAGTGGGCTATGCTTTCAGGGAGAGCAGAATCCCAGTGTCATAACTACATAGACAGCTCTTAGCTTCATCATATTTACCTGTCTGTATTCAAGATCTCTGTGCCAGTCAATGACAGAAATTCAGCAATTTTTAAATAATGGTTATAAGCAAATGAGTGTGTAAGATCCTCCAGGGTTTAAAAATATAAGCATGATATAAATCGTGCTAATAAGAAATTACATACTTGATAAGGGTAGGGTTGAAAAGGAAACAGTAATATACGAAGGAGGGGAATACAATCAGCCATTATTCTCCCCACAAGCATGTATTGATGACAGACATTGAAAAGTAACAATAAAAAAATCTCACCCAGTTTAATTAAATATTAAATTAGAAGGGCAAGGACTCTGTTTTAAATTATTTAAACAGTATGTACTAAACACATATAATTCATCTTGTAAGGCTTTCAAATCACTGAAGATATCTCCATTGGAATGTTTTTGAATCTGATACAAAGATAGGTCCATGATTGAACAGATATACAAGAAACACTGACACCTCTGTGAAGCATTTGTTTTCTAACATTAGCTCAAGAGCGCTTCTAGCTTCTAGCACATGGAAATTCCAAAATTACCTGCTGCTTGGAACTATGAGTGCTTGAGGGATGGCTTCTCCCTGTGTCATTTCTATCATCATATTCTCTAAAGTATCCCTAAAGTTCTACTATAGATGCTGTCTTGAGGGACACTCTGAGATACTTAGGAAATAACCTGGATGCAATGGCTGGTACTTTCTTACTTTGACTGTAAATAATATGCATAATTTGAGTGCAAGGGTAGACTTTTACAGTAGGTATTCATGTTGACACAAAATATAGAAGTGACACTTTATTCTAAGTGTCCAGTGTGAGGAATAATTTATACCTTGTTCCAATTTTCTCCTCACCATTTTATTTACCAACTGTTACTTGGTAAATTGATTTAATATTTTCTTGCTGCTCAGCCAGGCAACAGATGTTATGTCTTGCAAGGAATTGTAATACTGCATCAGACAAACATTGAAATGAATGAAGGTCTATTTTCTTCACACATTATATCCTGCCAGGCTCCTGAGAGGAGACCACACAATGGTTTGCTATGGCCTTGATTGAAAATTATAGAATTGAGACCTCAAAATATTAAAATATATGTGAAGGTTAATCAGGCTGTGCTTACAACTGGATAATAAATCACATTTTTTACTGCTCTGATTTTAAGAACCAGGAACAGGAAAAGATGAGATTCAGAAGGAATTTTAAGGAATAATCTAATTCCCATTTCTGCTATTGGCATATTTTTCCTTTTCTTTCTTCTCTCTCTCTCTCTTTCTCTCTCTCTCTCTCTCTCTCTCTCTCTCTCTCTCTCTCTCTCTCTCCTTTCTTAGTGAACATATCTGCTGGGAAGAAAATTTTAACATTCCTAGTAATATCATTATGATCCATTGAAACAACTTGTTTTCTTCAAGAATAAATAGTTTTTCTCAGATATTTTGTATTTTTGGCAATATCCATTTTAGCAATAATAAATTCCAGTGCAGAGCTGATTTTTTTTTTTACATTTTAGAAGAATACATTATATAGAGAGAAATAGATATTCAGTGGTAAAGAAAAAGTTTAATAGGGAGACAGAAAGCATCTCACGGAGGCCTTTGCATTAAAGCTCACTTCCTCGCGAAGGTTATTGCATATTAATGCTATGCTAAAGGCTTTCATGATCTCTCTGGTTTTGTTTATTTCAATAGTTTCCCCACATGTGATTTCTGCATGTAGAAACTAAACAGATTTAAATGCATGCCTTTTACAAGGTCTGAAGATCTTCCTTTGATGAAGGTGCCCTTCAGTGCAAAGGGGCCTGTTTGAGGGATGGTTCAAAGATGGTTTACTCTCATTAACGCTCTTAAAATTTTACTTTTGATCAGAGTTGGCAAAGTAAGTATAGATCAAATAGAAACCAAATCTCCCCTTTGAGACCATTCAAGGTTCCTCACTCTCTTGGCTCTTCAGATAGCTCACTGTTCTCATTTTGAGCACAGTGGGAATTAGGCCTATGCTGAGAAAGGTTTGGTGACCCTGGGAATGCTAACTTGAGTCAGGCAGAAGAAAGAACTGTTATTTTGTTGGTTGTATAATTTAAGCCATTTAGCAACATAAGCGTGGCAATATGTTGTAAGTGCAAAGCAAATAAGTCACCCTTGTCAAAAAACATACTTTTTTTAAAATTGTGAAATTAATTATCAATTCATATGCAATCCTAGATTGAAAGTGGGGAGTTCCCAGATGCACTAGCACATGAGAATAGAAGTAATTGTTTGTGGGTTTCATGAGAAGATTGCCAGTTTGCAGCATTTAAATTACTTACAAACTGGTTTTCACGTCTCTAATTGTAGCTCTGTTGTTTCTGAGGAGGGTTGAATTGACATTGACAAACACAGACTTAGAATGGATACAAAGACATGAAAATCGCACTACATTGGCCCCCAAAATGATGAAGTGAAGTGCTCCAGTGTTTTATTTATTCCTTGGTATGCCAAATTTCCTTTTCCTGTCAGGAGCAATGCTGACTTCAGTAAGTTAATGAGAAATAGTTACTTCAGGGAATTTGCGTAAATACAATGCATGACTTTTGTGAATTATTGTGTGCCTGCCTATTTATTTATTTTAGAAGTATTTGAATTTAATATAATCTCTTGTCTGTTTATTTTCTTTGAAATAAGAATAAGCATTTACTTTTGGTGCTTAATTGACCAGACCAGTACTCATACAGATCTCTCCATGATAGCATTTTGGGACTGGGAAGATAAATACAGAGTCCTATAATAATATTCTATGCATTACGTTTTGCTTTAATCCCTGAGTTTTCTGTAAAATAAGGCCACTAACCTCTCAGGCCAGAAGAATGAAAAGCTGGCTTTTAGAGAAACAAAATAACAAAACAAAGAGGTAATTCTGATTTTGAGTTTGTAGAGCTAACTGAATGTGGCTGTTAATTCTGGTGTACAAACAACTGCCTCAAAAAAGATTGCCAAATCCCTCCAATTCAGTATTTGTTCCCTTTGAAAAAATACTTTTAATTCTTCAAGGGTCATACTGTGTTAAAATGTAGTTGTGAAAATAAACAATGGCTTAGCTAGAGGGAATTTGAGTATGGAAAAGGCCATATTAAAAGCAGAAAACAAATGAAAAAAAATAAGAAAACACTTCAGCATTTGGGCAAGTTTACAAAGGAAACTGCTTACATTTTGCTTGGCATAGTATTTTGAAATCTCCCACAGTGAGAATAATTAATAGAACACATTTATGTGTATATTTCTAGAAGAGCTCGGCCCAATGTACACTTGGAGAGGACTGGGCAGGAGGAAGAGTTATTTTTCTGCAGAAACAGGGAGAGTTCTTTGTTGTGTAGTGTTCAAAGACTCTGAAGGAGGTAGTGATACAGGATGCTGTCTAAGTCTGTCAAATACTCATTGGCTTCTGTTGCTTTGTGTCTTACCAACAGTGTTGCCGAGAGACTCAGGTCATTGGAGAGATAGGACTGAAAAGATTGTAAGATGGTAAGCTTCAGCTCACTAAAGAGGAACTTCTCTTCTGGGTGGAACAGTTTAAAACTAGATTGAGCTGTTGAAGAAAGCATGCATGCAGAAGTATAGGCAAAAATCAGGTTGAATGGTCAACTGCCAGGAGACTTTATAAGAACATGAGAGGGAGGGAGTAGACAATCTATAAAGTTTTTTTTTTTTTTTCCTCTCCAACATATCTTTATCTTACTTTGTTTTATGTTAAAGTTCATCCCTGGCTTTGCTGCCCTGGCTTTGTGTCAGCTACCTTTTCGTGTTCTCCAGGAGCTGTAGCTTGCTATTACATCCCTTCTATCAACACTGATCCTCTTTTTTTCATGGATGATACTAACAGAGTAGCCACTAAAGTTGTACTGATCATTCCAATGTCCCTTCAAACCAAGGCTTTCCTTTCCTTTAATATATACCCAAAGTTAATGCTCTTCCCTTATTTATCTCTGACAACCAGCCACAAACAGTGGGTGAAGACTCCCTGCTGACTCAGAGGCCAAGCAGGCCACCAGAACTCCAGGTAGGACACTCACTTCTCTACCTTTTCAGTAGCTCCCACCTCAGCTGTCCCCAATTGTCCTTCTCCTTCCTTTCCTTGTCATTGTGACCCAGCCCTCAACTTAGGTAGAGATGTACTGCTCAATGAAAGGCCACCAAGAGTCTAACCCCCAACCCTGGTGGAAATCGCCTATTCAGCCAGTGGCCACAAAGGTCAGAATAGCAGAGAAAAAACAGAAACTAAGGAACAAACTACCTATCCAACAATGACAAATCCAGAAATTGCCACCTAGACCTATATCAACTCTCAGCCCAGACATCTAGATACCAGCAACACAGTCAACAACATAATCAATAATAACCAGAGCAATATGTCACCACCAGAATCTAGATATTCTATTAAAGCAAGTCCTGAATACTTTAACATAGTTGAAATACAAGAAAAAAGATCTCAAAACCAAATCTATGAAGATGGTAGACATGCTTAAGAAGAAGTGAATAAATCACTTAAAGAAATTGAAGGAAAGACAAACAAAAAAATTGAGAAAATAACTAAATCTCTTAAAGAAAGCCAAGGGAGCCACAAAAAAACCAAGAAAAGTAAACAGTTGAAGGAAACAAATAAAATTGTTCAAAATCTGAAAATAGAAACAATAAAAAAACCAGAAATAGAAATTTTGGAAGTGAAGATTGAAATAATTAAACAGAAATTACAAATGCAAGTATTACCAACAAAATACAAGAAATAAAAGAGAGAATCCCAGTGCTAAAGATATGTTAGAAGAAATAGATATATCAGTTAAAGTAAATATTAAATCTATAAAATTACTGATGCAAAAACACAGGACACTGAAAAGACCAATCCTGTGACTAATAGGAATAGAAGAAGAATACCAGCTTACAGGCACAACATATTTTCATCAATGTTGTAGAAGAATATTCTTTAACCTAAAGAAGGAGATACCTATAAATGTACAAGATGCATATAGAACAACAAATAGATCGGAGCATAAAGGAAGGCATAATAATATTCAAAATATTAAACACACAGAACAAGAAAAGAACATTAAGAACTGTCAGTGGAAAGAGCAAGTAATGTATAAATGTAGACCTATTAGAATTATACCTGTTTTCTTCATGAAGACTCTAGAAACTAGAAAGGCTTGGATAGGTGTTTGGGATCTAAGAGCCCACAGATCCCAAACTGACCTACTGACCTATAGCTGAAGGTTTCTGGCCCCATCCTGGCTGACAGTCCAGATCCACAGATCTAGCCGCCCGGGGTTGCTTAGGCCTTCCCCAAAATGACTCAGATGCTTATATTAATTTCATCCTGTTTGGCTCATGTCTCAGGAACATTGCTAGCTGGCTCTTTCATCATTTTTTTTAATGGTTGGGTAAAAATATATTTCCCGCTTTAAGTCTTGGCACTAGTGATATATGCATAGGTCACCTGTTACCAAACCATGTCAACAGACAATGGAGTCACTCAGTGCACTGCTGAGTCAGCACTTGGAGGACCGATATGCTTCATATCAATACAATTACTTTAGTTCTTAAGAAAGACAAGTGTCTAACATGAAGCTTACATACATGACAATTCTGCTTTGACACTGAAAGATTACACAACAGTTTAGAAAACATTGGTTATCTTCAAACAGGAAAAATGACAGTTCTACAACTACAGCTTAAGGCATATCAGCATTTTCAAAATCAAGAAATAGACAAAGTTCTAATGCTGTTCACAGCTTAATTTTCAATTTATTTTTAAAAATTCCCTTCATATCTACATACAAACTAGACTCTGCAGGTCATAATTCAGATAATTGCATAATAAATGTCCTGTCAATGGAACTGCAACTTTTGGAAACTGACACTTGAAAAGTCTAGACATTTGTGAATGGCAAAGCCAAAGGATTCAAATGGACAGTTCTGGTAGGATCCCACAGAGACAGTATGATGGGGATGGGAGGACTGAACACTGACTCTGCAGAGCACTTAGGGGTGTGCCAGGAAAGTGAGATAGCCAAGTCCACCCATCAGAAGTGCACGGGGTGGAGAGGAGGCAAGATCTGTTGCTGGTGAGTTGCAAAGTAGAGAAGGAAGAAAATGAGAAACCCTGCCCCAAATCAGGTGAAACAGTACCTTGGCTACAGATGCCCCTGTGAACGGTTAACACAGAGCCTAAGCTGGAAAAACAGTCTGAGCTGCCACTGACTTCTCATCCTGGCCATTCTGTTATATCCCACAGCACAAGAGGAGAGTGAT
Organism: Sigmodon hispidus; assembly: GCA_004025045.1. NCBI lineage: Eukaryota > Metazoa > Chordata > Mammalia > Rodentia > Cricetidae > Sigmodon > Sigmodon hispidus. Next base: position 56,152 of record PVIH01008984.1, on the reverse strand, counting down.
GGGGAACCCAGCCCAGAAGGTGCAAGAGATGCTCAGAGAGGCCAGCCAAAAAGTAAATAAAAAGTGACCACTGTGCATTTAGTACAAAGGAAAGGTTCTTTCTTCTTAATTCAACCCATTTTCATTAATATGTCCTGACTTGTGGCCGTGGCCCATGGCTCACCTGTATTCCTTGCATGCTGATTCTTAAGCAGCTGGATGGAGTCTCTCTTAATTCTGCCCTCCTTCTACCTAGGCTCCAATTTCTTCTCCTACTTTTACAATGCCTGAGAAGGGAGAAAACAGTTTCCTTATTTAAAGAATGATATTCCCAGCATATAGAAAGACATTACCACATCAGCATAATTTTCAATCACGATAGATGATGAAAACAAGTTATTGTATATTAAAGTTAAATTTAAACAGTATCTATTGACAAATTCAGTCCTATAAAGGTACTACAATGAAAACTCCACCTGATGAAAACATAGGCAATAAATAGTTTCACATCAGCAAAACCAAAAGAAGTGACACACACCACCACCACCACCAACAACAGCAAAATAACAGGAATTAATAATCATTGGCCATCAATATCACTCAATATAATTGGACTCAATTCCCCAATAAAACAACACAGATTGACAGGCTGGATATGAAAATAGGATCTATCTTTCTGCTGCGCATAGGAAACACACCTAACAGCAAAGACAGACATTACTTTAGGGTAAAGAATTGAAAAAAGATTTTCCAAGCAAATGGTATTAAGAAGCAAGATGGTGTAGCCATTCTAATATCTAACAAAAAGACTTCAGACCAAAGAAAATTAAAGAGACAGGAAGGAAATTTCATACTCATCAGAGGAAAAAATATCCACAAAGATCTTTCAGTTCTGAACATCTATGATCCACGTGGAATTCACATTTGTGAAAGAAATATTTCTAAAACTTATGCATCACCCCTCTTTATACAATGATAGTGGGAGATCTCAATACACTTACTATCACCTACTTTCATCGAGACAGAAACTAAACAAAGAAATAATGGAGTTAAAAAACATTATGAATAAAACGGGCCTAATGGATATTTTATAGACCATTTCACCCAAACACAAAAAGAATATACCATCTTTTCAGCACCTTATGGAATATTCTCCCAAACTGATAATATACTGGGTCATAAAACAAGTCTCAACAACTACAAGAAAATTAAAATAACCCTGCATTTTTATCATACCACCATGGATTGAAGTTGGATTTTTGCAGAAACAACAGCAAGCCTACAAACTCATGGACATGGAACAACGCTCCTCGGAATGACTACTGGGCCAAAGAAATAAATGAAGAAATTAAAGCCTTACTAGAATTGAATGAAAATGGATATACAACATACCCAAACTTATGGGGCACAATGAAGGTGGTGTTACAAATAAAGTTCATAGCCTTATGTGCCTATAAATTTTTAAAATATTGACTTTTTTCATAATAGCCAGAAACTGGAAACAACTTAAATGTTCTCCAACCAAAAAATGGGTAAAGAAGCTGTGGTATATTTACATGAGGGAATACTACTCATCTGATAAAATAAAAGAAAAAAGACAAAAAAAAAAAAAACCTGAAGTTGAAATTTTAGGAAAATAGCTAGAACTAGAAAAAAAATCATCCTGAGTGAAATAATCAAGACTCTGAAAGACACATATGGTATGTACTCACTTACAAAATGGATACAATCTCTTAAGTAAAGGATAATCACACTACAATCCATAGACCCAGAGAGGCCAAGTAGCAAGGAGAATTCTAGGGGAGATGCATGGATCTTCCTGGAAACTGGAAATAGAATAGATTTTGTTTGTGAACTGAGTTTAGGTGGGAATGGTTACTGGACAGATCAGGTATCAGAGAAAAATGGAGGGAGAGAGTACAGGAAGAGACACTGGAATTTGGGGAACATGAAAACTTAGTGTTGTGGAAACTTCTTAGAATCTCTGAGGGTGACCCTAATGAGGATTCCTAGTAACTGAGAATATAGAGCTTGAAGGCCATCTTCTGTGGTGGGAATGGGAACCTTTGCCTACAACCTGTCCTGCCTGCAAGTTGTGCTGGAGCAATGGTGGCCCAGAGCTTATGGGAGTGACCAACCAATGCCTGCTCTAACTTGAGGTCTATTCTATGAGAAGAAGCCATGCCTGACACTGGCAGAATGGCCAGGAACTGCAGGCTAGATGCCCCTGAGATCTAGGGCAGAACTGAACATGACTTGCCAAAATGAAGCTTCCTAGTGATATTCTGCTATACTGATAGAGCAGTGCCTAGCCCAATAGTCATCAGAGAGGCTTCATCCAGCAGCTAATGGAAGCAGATGCAGAGACTCAGAGTCAAACATTAGGCAGAACTCAGGAAACTCTGCAGAAAAGGGGAAGGAAGGAGTGTAGGAACCAGGGAATCAATTAAGCAGGCTTCCTAAGGGCTCACAGAGACTGAAGCAGCAATCATGGAGCCTCCACCGGTCTGTGTTAGGTTATTTGCATATGTTATGGTTGTTTAGTTGAGGTTTTTGTGAGACATCTAACAATAGGAGTGAGAATATCTCTGACTCTTTGGCTACTCTTGGGCCACTTAACCTCTTACTGGGTTACTTGTCCAACTTTGATGTGAAAGTTTGTGTCTAGTCTTATGCATCTTGTTAAACCATGTTTGGTTGATATCCCTGGGAGGGCTCTTTTCTAATCAGATGGAATCAGGCAGGTTCAGGATAGCATGGTCATAGATTTCTGCTCCTTTCTAGAGGGAAATAGAGGAGCAGTGGATCTGGGGAAGAGGGGAGGTGTGGGAGGGAGGGGGAAACTGTAAGGAGAGGAGGGAAGGAAAACTGGTTTTGATGTATTATACAAGGGAAGAATATATAAAAAGAAAAGCGAAAAAGTAGATACACTAAACTGCTTATATGTGGTAATAATTCGAATCTATGTGTCAAATATCATGTGTGTGACTTAAATATATGCTGAAAAATCTGTTGAACATGATGGAATCATTCCAAGGCTCATTTACCTGCAAATTTGGTGGTACATACTGATTGTTGGCCATAAGCCCAATACAACTGTTAGATTGATTATTCATGTCTGTCTCTCTCCTTCTGCCTTAACTTCCTTCCGACCTGCTTGGATTTCAAAGACAATTACTAAATGACAGAAGATTAAATCAGATTCTACAGTGATGTTATGGACTACCCTTTCAAGGAAAGTTCTACCATTTCTGGTGAATCCTATCTGTAAAGAACTTGCAAAACTTCTCTCAGACTTAAGGGTAAGAAAAACAGGTTTTGCGTCTTCATGGGGGTACCTCCAATGGCACATTGTTAAGGCATAGAGAGTTGAGTATAGAAGAGTACAAGTTCCTGCCACAGTTGAGGATTGTAGCAAGAGCATCCGGGCAATGTGCAGATTTCTGAAGAAAGGCAACTCAGAACTGTTCCTTGGTTTATTATCAACTTCTTAGATGAAGTGACATTCTCTGGAAAGAAAGAGTGAGTTTCATCAAAATTGACTTTCAATTTCATAGATGCGTAATTAATTTGTCTTGGAGTGTAATGGAGATATTACACATTGTCATGATTTATATCCACCAACTTCATCTCAAGATGGTTTGTCAGATTTTCATTCTTTTCTTATTTTCACATTTAAAATAATACTTTTTTGATGTCTAGAATAAGAGACTATGCTCAAACTTTTAAATAAGATTATTTGGCTGTAAACCCAGAGTCATATTTTGTTCTCTCTTTCTCTCTCTCTCTCTCTCAACTCTCCTCTCCCATCCCCATCTTCTTTCCTTCCTTCCTTCCTTCCTTCCTTCCTTCCTTCCTTCCTTCCTTCCTTCCTTTCTTCCTTCCTCTCTTCTTATTCTCCTTTCACTTATTGCTTTAAGCTGTGACCTCAACAGTTCAACCACTATGGTTCCAGACATTGGTTTTGTTTTCCTATGGCTCCTTACTTGCTTATCTTCATGGTGCTGTCCTTAAGCTCAGCCCCTGAGCATGCTTGCAGGGCTGTTGGTATTTATCTGCAGATCACAGTGGGCAGCACTGACTATTTGTTCTGATAGTGCTTCCTTAGGAATGGGAAATTTCCCAAGGTGCTCTCCTACCCCTGTGCTTCAAATTAGATGATGTGCCCATCAGAATCAACTTAGCAGTCAAAGGGCAGGGCTGTCCTGATGTGTTTTTACCAAAGGATTACCACCGAGGGTCTGGAAAGTGTTGCACTTCTAAGAACTCCGTGAACCCTAGCCCGAGGGTCAGACCTACATATCTATTTTTGTAAAAATGGATTTTTAGGTCACAGCCAAGCCCATTTATTTCCACATTGTCGAATGATGCATTTACATTAAAACTGCAGAGATGTATAGCTGTAGCAGAGACCAAGACAACTTTAAGGCTCTAAAAATAGTGTGAACCCCTTCATAGAGGAAAAGTCTGACTCTTAAATAAAATCATAGAAAAAATTGAGGCCCTACAGTCAGGAATAGAAGTGGAAAATGTCTGATCAAAAACAGTGACTATTAAAGGTCCCATTTAATTCCTCCCTGAAGTATCATATGCTAATTTCCACAAAGCATATGGGCATTATTAAATTCATATAGACATCTTATGTTGTCATTTATAGCATGTGTTCTGTTAGTTATAAGTTATGGTGTAGTTATACACAATTCCATGATTTTTCTGTGCTCTGGCTTTCATGCTATAGTTTATTGTCATGAATTAAGACTGTATCTTTTCCTTTGCTTTACAGAGTAGAGCCAAGCTGACCTCTAATTGTATTAGCAGCCATATCACGTTTTCCTATTCAATGCTCGACTTGGCTAAAATTTACCGAATGAATTAGCTAGAATGAAACTTTATGAAGGACTTATTCTATTTAAATATTAATGAGGTTTTTATTTTTATTCAGAGCAGTTTTAATCTAAGAAGAGACCAATGCATCTGAATTGTAACTATTTCTCAAAGAAGCCAAGGATGTGTGGGCATGTGTGATGCCAATGTCAGTGCTGTATCAGCTCAACTGTATGTTCCAGTTTGGACTTTTAAAGCTATTAGATATAAACCCACATTCTGTTCAAGATAAATCAGTCACATGTAATATTAAATATCTACTTTTTAAGTACTTATTACCTTGAACACATTGACCTAGAAGTTTAGGGGAATCAATAGTGGTTGAAGGCCACAGAAGATATGTAGTCCATTTAGATACCACTCTAGGAAATAATATTTAAAATGAAACCTTTCACTCAAACAAATTTTTCAAGAACTGTATACTTTAGTCATGTTAATTTGACTCATAGAGTTGTTATCAACATTTCTCTGGCACTGTACCCTTATCTAATGTTGAGAAATACTGTAAGAAGCAGCCATGTGCAATTGCATATTGCACACATATAGAACGCTTATAGACTGTGGCATAGTCTCTATCATGTAAAGGATGGTATTGGTTTTGGTTGCTTTAAAGATGTACATTTCCAGAGGACCTTGGCTGTTTTTAAATCTGTCATTGATAATAGTGGGTTTTTTTTCCAGTATATTTTCAAATATATTAACATATGAACTTTCAATAAAGACTGATAGATAAAAGGGAACCTCTTGGAGACTGACCAGATCTGGATGTGACACTTAGAAATGGCTTCCTGCTCATCAAGAGCACAAACCAATACTTTGGCAGTAGGTTTTTTTTCACAAAGAAAAATTGTTTTTGTTTTGAGTCAGCCATTAAGGCATTAGAAAATCAAACTCACATCTCTCATACAGGTGATAGTTGAAGATTTACAGGAAGAGATGTGAAAAACTGATTGTTTATTGGATGGTAAGGAGGGGAGGTGTTGGATTCTGTTGTTTGGGCCTAAATGGTAGTTAGCCATTTTCAAGTCCTGTGATATTTGCAATGGGGGAATTATCACATTTCCAGGAGGAATTTTGAGTCTCTGAGGTCATCTTTCAAAAGAGTCTGCTTCTTTTGCACATGTCCTTTATTGAAGAACCAGTCCTGGAAGTTGTTCAGCAACAGATGTGCTATTACATTTGAATCAATTTTATGTCTGGAGATACATAAGCCTGTGCTGTGTAGCCACTGGATCTGTGTAGAATCCTCAGAGCTTAGGCGGAAATCCCAGGCACTGTGAGATCCCATTCCACACTTGAGGTTGCTGCTTTCTCACTTGATTCTGCTCACCAGAAAGCCTAGGGTCAAGTTCACCATCTAGATACAAGCAAACTTTGCTGTATTTTATGATTCAAGTCTCATTTTCTCTTTCTTTAAATTATCTGTCTTTAGCAGCAACAGCAAGGTTACTAAGGAAAGAATTATATTTTTATAAAAAGCTTTAAACTCTTTTCCTATGGGTAACATACAACTTGATAATTAGAAATATTTCTACAATCCTGACTAAGCATTTTACTAGGGTCTGTGATAAGCTTATACAATTATTTTGTTTAATATAAGAGTCCTTTGCCAGATTCTTCCTACGGTATTCAAACTCCAAGTAAACGCACAGATTTGCCCCTATATTTTAAATGTATTCTGAACCCCTTTCATGTGAAGGCAAAACTGATAAAAATGAGACTCACACATGGGGCCTCAACTTACAAAACTGTCCTTATTTTTTGCCTGGAATTTTTTCCCTTCTTGATCCAAAAATTGTGTTCAGTCTAGCTCCCCCATTCTCAGGGAGCCCTGGAATCCCAGCCGGTTGTTGCTCTCCATCTTCCTTTGCTAGCTTTTATCACGGCAGAGTGGCAGACCTTTCAAGGAGCTTTTGAGCAAGCTCTCTGGGATTTTTCTCCTGCTCTTCTAAAGACTCTCGACTTTTGTGTAAGCATTCAGAACCTTCACCATGCGAACCACCTGACGCATAGTCTTTGACACTTTTCAATGTGGTATTTCTATAATGCTTACATCTGTGAAAAACCAGGTCTCTTAGGAAACAGATGAAAGTGTAAAAAAAAAATTGAAAAATTTTAAAAGAAAATAATATGTAGATATCTTAGCAAAGCCAGATGTTTCTTTTATAGATAGTGGGGGAGGCACAGGTGTTTCTGAGTGACAGGTAGAATGAAGTAATGTATGTGGAAGTGGATGTCTTTGGGCATCTATTCCTCCTGACAGACCCTCTCTCCTCTTATCTGGACAACCAGGCATTCCTGCTGAGGGCATGGACTTTCCACATTCTGGCAGCATTACCTCCTCTTCTGCTGTATTTTTCATGACTTAAACATCTCTGGGTGTGTAAATGGGATAATGAAAATAGACTCCTCATTCTTATGTTTCCTATTCGCTCTAATTGAACAGCTGTATTCACAGAGTGACATTTAATAGATAGATCGAACCTGGGCCAGAAGATAATATGAAAGATAATAGAATTCGGATCACTTTCATTTCATCACACTCCCAGAATAGCTACACCACATGAATAAAAAATAGTGGTGGGATTAGTTGTGTTAGCAGAGGCAGTGATAAACCTGAACATGTCTAAGGAATCAAATTCAGGACAGGGGAGGATATCAGAAAAGAAAGAACATGTAAAAATATGTGAAAGAAAAAAATGTTCAGAGAAGAAAGGAAAATGAGGGTGTATACATGCAGAATATGTGATGTGTGTGTATGTGTGTGTGTATGTATTAATGTGTGATGGAGGGAAGAGTGTTAAGGTTATTATGAAAAATAAGTAGAAAGGTATTAGATGTAAACTAAACTAACAATGGTGTAAATGGCTGCAAAGGATAAAATGGTTTTGTCTAGTAATTAATGATAGCAGCCTGAATGTCATGATTGATTGGCTTCCTATCATTGTGAGAGGTTTTAAAATATTTTTTATTTAAAATATTTCACATTATATTCTTATTTATTTGTTCTGTGCATATACATACACACTCATGTATATTAAATGGCAAGTGCTCCCACCTGCTGAACATCTGTTAGCGGTTTCTTTAGAGTTGCTATGGAGAATATCTGTTTACAGTTTGGTTTAGACAACTTGTACCAAAAAGCTCATTACTCAGAGTCTTCAAAGTACTCTGGATTTTATTGCAGCTCACAATTTTGTTCTCGATTTTAGTGAACTACACCTATGTGGCTTGTCAGAGAGGCAGGCAGTGATTTCCTTCCGCAGATGCTCTTTGCTTTTGGATCAGGATGGTTGGTGAGCTTCTTGGTGATCAAAGGGGTTTCAAACACAGATATGTCATTAGTCAGAAAAGAAAAGCTAAATATTGATACTCACATTATTTTGTTCAAGATAGTGCATGGGTATGTTCAGCATGTGGCTATCTTTGGCATTTACTTATATGTTCTCAGCCAGGAAGTAAGTGCAACTTTCTTGGGCCCACAGAGAATTAGCATTTTCCATAACATGTAAGTCATTTCTGTTGTGGTAATTCAGTGGTCAGAAAATGAATTTTACAAATGAGAGCAAAAGGGATGGATGGATAGATGGATAAATGGATGGAGGCAGAGACACACAGAGAGAATGAATGTGTGTGATGTGTTTCTGTCTCTCTCTCTCTCTCTCTCTCTCTCTCTCTCTCTCTCTCTCTCTCTCTCTCCTTCCCTCTCTCCCTTCTTTCTGTGCATCAGATACCTTGGAGCTGATGTCACAAATGTTTGTAAGCTACCCAACATAGAGGCTTGGATTTGAACTGTGATTTTCATGATAGAGTAGTATCACTACTCTTAATCACAGAACCATCTCTCCAATGAATTCTTAATGTAAATGTAACTAACAATTGCTTAGACTTTTGATAATTTTTCTCTTCTCTTCTGTTGAGACACATTGATGCCACTTTATGTTTCTTAAAAAATATGTACTAAAAGGCAGATTCCAGACAATTGTATATTCTTTATTATTTAGGAAATCAGTTTTTGTCTAAAAGTGTGAGTCTAAGATGACAATTCATATTAGTGCTATTCAAAGAAAGTTGACTAGAGGTACAGATTTCACAGGTGTGAGAAGTTAAAAATGAAGCTACAGAGATAGTTCCATAGTTAGGAACATAGTGTGCTGCCTCTTATACCTCTAAGTTTGAAGGAGGAGACAGACTGCAATGGCTGCCCCCTGAAAGGAGGTGCTTTCTCACTGAGGGTGCAGTGTCCTCAGTGGCACGGTCCTTTCCTTTCTGCCGTGTACAGGGACAGTTTCACTTCTCACAGGGCTGAAGTAGAAAGCTTCCCTTTAACTTTTTTTGAGTAGAGAATGGTGAATGAAACAGGTCAGAATTTACGGACACTCTAAAATTCTCCAGGGGATTTACTGTCCCCAGGCTGCACTAAAAGACTGCTCAGAGCAAGGACCCCACACTTCCTCTCCAGCCCCATCGGTGGGAACTTGTACTGGGGCAGATGAACTTATCACAACTCTTGCCTTTCCTGTTCTCATTAGGAAACGGGCATCTTTAAGAGGTCTTGGCAGACCTAGCCAGCTCTGCTGGATATCACATCTTGTAAGAAAGAGACAAATGTCAAACATTTGACATCACAGCCTCTGTTTGACAAGACTTTCAGCTCAGCCAGCCCAGGGTAAGAACTGGTCTGGAAGGTCATTAAAGGGTTTAAAAATATACGAATTTAGCATTTTTTTTTTCTTGGTAGACCTACAAGAACTTGTAATTGCTTAAAAATAAACCCGATAGAAATTACTTAATAAACAGAAAGAGATGTAGCAGTCTGGGTGAGATGTTTGGTAAAAATGCAAAACAGTTGGCATGATTCATGTCTGCTGCATTCTTCTTATTTTCTGGTAACTTTGCTTAGTTCAGCCAGAAGAACGTGGTAGTGGGCATGGCTCTGTTATCATCTTGGTCTTGGCAGAGTTTGGGAGGAAATCACAGTCTGTGTGTATCCAGGTGCATGTTATTGGGATGTAACAGGGAGTTGGGGAAATTACACAGCTACAGAAACATAATCATGCGTGATTTCATAGCTAAAAAATTTAAACATGTCTCTGTTGGGTTAATTTTCTACTTGTTAACCTACATCTGAATCGCAATGCTTTTCATACAATGGACTAGATAGTAAATATTTCATGCTTTGCAGTGCAGATGGCCTGTCATAACTAATCAATTCTGTCATTGTGTCTTCAAAGCCACTACACAAGGGAATGGGTACAGCTATGTGGCCTCTAAACCATATTTACAAAAACAGACATAACTTGGACTTGATCTAAAGGCTGTTATTTATGGACCCTTGATCTGTACTTAAACTTAGGTATCCTGCCTACCATTTCTGAGATATTATAAATAGCATTGATAAAATTGGGCAAAGTGTAGACCCTTCAGAGAGAATCAGTAAAGTAGATGTCAAAAATGTCTGTATTCTTGTAAGTTTTGATTTTAACTCTTATATATAACATGTTTAAATGTGTTTGGCCTAATTAAAGCTGTGAGACATTAAACAGTTGTTAACGTTATTAGGATCTTAGTTATATACATACGGATATCCATCACCAAGAGAGAATGACTGCCAAGTGGGTACATGAAACATCAGATGTCTGTGGCATCAAAACATTTCTTTTGCCAAATAATGAGTTTCAGGAGAACCATTCATCCAGCATGGAGCAACATAAACTTATTCATATTTGTAATCTGCCAAAGAACAAAAAGTTATACTAACTAATTTTGAATAGAACAAATTTTCTTCTAATTTGAGATGAGTTGTATCAATCATGAATGGAATTAAGCTGTGATTTCTCTTCAGTTACTGAATTAATTTTTCTCTTTTTCTCTCTCCATCTTCCCTTTCTTTGATGCTTAATTTTAATTATCAAGTTGATCCAACCTAGAATCACCTGATGCAGAGAGTTCAAGTGAGGGATTTTTATATTGGGTTGGTCTTTGGGCATGTCTATACTGGATTGTCTTGATTGCATTAACTGAAGTGAGAAGACCTACCTGAGTAGTTGGCACTATTCTCTGGTTTGGGGTCATAGACTATATAGAAAGGGAAGAATGTGTTGAGCAGAGGCATGCATGATTAAATTCATTGCTCTTTGCTGTTGACCGTGGATATCATGTGACCACCTGTTCCAACTTGTATTGACTTCTTCACCAGATGAAATGGAACCTGAAGTTGTGAGCAAAAGAACCTCTTTCTTTCATAAGTGCAGGTTTTTTCTTTTTTAGCTCTTTTGGGGAGCCTGCCACCCACCCAGCTCCCAAACAAATACACAGGGAGACTTATTACTTGCCTTGGTTTGGCTTGTTTCTTCTTTTTTTTAAATGAAAACAATTTTTAATCAGACTATAGTTAATCCACATAAATGTTATAAGCATCTTGGCATTTTTTCATTTTAACCTACATCTGAGGTATTCCCTTTATATTATCAAAATCTAGAGTAAATGTATTTAATATTTGAGAAAAAGTGATCACCACACCTAAGGCCTTTATGTTAACTGGGATGTCCCTGGCCTTAAAATGACAAATTGTTTGCAGTTACATATTGTTCATGTTCTCTCTCTTTGTTTTTGAGTTTCTAGCTCTGCCGAGCCAAGCAATGATTTGTGCTTACTGAACTCCAAAATTTGAGATTTTTTTCCTTTTTTTTATTATTATGAACAAAGAAATCACACTTTCTATCCTTGTATAACCTTATTCAAAGTCCCTTCCCCCTCCCACCACATCAGGTCATTCTCTCTTCTCCACAACTCCCCCCACCCCCCCACAGCAGGCTGCCCCAAGGTCCCACGGTCCCAATATTGCTTAGTTCAGCCTCCACTCCTGGCAGATCCAGTTTTCTCCCCCCAACCTCAAGACTGAATCAGGTGTTCCTCTAGGGGGAGTGGGATCCAAGGAGTCAGTCCAAGGTGGTTTGGCTCCTTTCTACCAAGCTTTTCTTGACTTAAATTGTCTCATCTACCTTTTGCCTCTGAACTTTTATCTTTCTTAGACATTTAGTGAAAGATTAGACTGAGAAGAAATAGAAATTCAGTGAAAAATTACTCAGTTCATCTACTTTCAAGGAGTACAAATTTACATGAAGATGAGGCTGATCTGGAAGAGAGTTGGAATCCATTCACTGAGTGTTGAGATTCTGCCTTGAATTGTTCAGTAGACTTGTATTTACTCAGCTGTCATGATCGTAGGGATTCTTTCTGATGTTGGTGTTCTATAATCCTCTGTTTCTAAGAAAACAACCTGTCCCAGTGGAGCATCAGACTAAGTAATAGTAACTGTGTGTCCTAGCTGGAAGGATGCATCATTGCTCACATGGCAGGAGGTGCTTTATGCTTTTCCTGTCTTGTGTTGTTACTAAAAAAAGAAAAATAAAACTACTGCTGCAAATGTGAGATTTTTAAGGGCTTAAGGAGAAGACAGAGGTTTTGGAATCCCAATTCCAGAAGATTAGAAGTGTCCATTCAGTTATACTTGAACATATACATTCTCTCCAGTTGTCATTGGATTATCTACATGGGGTTATTCTTGATCTTGGTGAACTAGGGAAAAGTTTTGCCTTAGGTAATGGAGTGAATATGAAGTCACCACATGATCAGGGATGTTGTTTTTGTATCTGTATCATATGCCCACAATCAATTAGTGTTCTTTGGATGATTATTTGATAATTTGCAATTTCCATATTTTTTTGGAATAAAGCTCTTTTGAGAAATATCCCATATCTCTTCATTCTTTGGAGTCAAAAAGTTACTCTCATTAGTAGGATATTTCTGTTTTGAAGATGAAACAAACTCTTTTTGGTTGACAAATTTTCATAAAGTAAGATTATCAGTTGTCTACTTTGGACTTGCAAAGCCTGATCTTGTTTAATTGATCTGGAAATTTACTTATCTGTCATCTTCAGATTTGCTTTGATAGACTATTTGGTAGAATATTTCCTCTGTTCTCTGGACCTTCAGTCTGGTGAGTAACAGACACTATGTATCCATGTAGTCATCCAAAATTATTGAGTACCTCTTAGAGCGCAAACTACCCTAGATACAGAATAAACAAAAAAGGGACACAAAAGATTTGTAGCTTTCAGTATTCATGGAGACAGACATGTTGACAAAAAATGTGGTAAGAGTTATGGATGAAAATAACAGAACTATGTTATAGATAATGACAGGAAACAGGTGTATGGAATCAGATATTAGGTTGTTGTATTTAGACACAGACCCTAAGGTTGAGATATGGGTCATGCAAAGGCTTGAATGAAAATGAATCCCTCTCTTGGATCCCCATAATTGTTTCATCCATGTGGATCTAATTAATGCCATTGTTTAGCTTTATTTAAACAACATTTGCTTGCTTGACTGAGTCTTTAACCTTCATTAAGTTTTGTTTCTTTCCATTACACTTATATTTTTACCACAGAACCCCTGCTATGTGACTCATATCTCTCACCAATGCACATTGTCTTTATTTTATGGAGATAACTTACTCTTCTTCTGGAATTCACTTAATTTCGTATTGTGTAGACAGAAGTTTTCTTTTCATCAGTTTCTGCTGGTCACAACCTTGTGTTTGTAGGTCTGATACATAAGTTTAAATGTAGTGGGATTATGCTGGTAATGTAAATATTTGTTCTGCCAATTGGTTTAATAAAAGCTGATTGGCCAAAGGCAAACAGGAAGTGTGGGCAGGGTTACCAGGCTAAGAAAACTCAGGAACATCTCAGAGCAGAGACAGACACCAGACACAGATGTCAGAGTCACTGGAGCTGCCAGGAGATGCAGAGAAAATGCTGCTCTGAGAAAAAGTACCGGGCCGCATGTCTGAACAAGATGGGTTAGATTGAGAGCAAGCGCTAGGAAATTATATGCCTGAGCCTTAGGTCAATCAGAGTAAAAATAACATAATCCTGTGTGTGATTATTTGAGGCTAAGCAGGGCTGAGAGTGAGACTGAACGTCTGGGCCAGGCCTGGAAATTCTGGCCCAGAACCAATTACAACATTTAAATCTAACAACTCATCACATTTTTATGGAGATCAATATGGCTGGGGAAAACACCACCCATTACGTTTTCATCAGTTTAAGTCTATTTTTTTTTTGTCATTTTCCAATGCCTATTTGCATGTGCGTATTGATGGAGGTCAGGGAAAGAGGGAAGGAAAGGGAGAGGGAGAATAAGAGACAGAGTATGAGGGTGGCTCTCCTTTCTTATTATCTCCTCTGAATCCTTTTTTCTTGTTGATGCTAAAATTATCACCATTCATTCTTAGTTTTCCATCTCTGAAAAGGTTCTTCTTTATCTTGCACATCTAGATAGTCACAGAATCTGTTTTCTCAGTCTGCCTTTGTTCTCTGCTCTCTAGCTTCCTGAATCTCTGCCATTTTGTGGGTCTGTTGCTCTGGGTCTGGCTCTGTGTTTTTGGATGCTGCAGTCAATGTCTACATGTGGCTATTTAGGCTTAAACTCAGTAAATCCAAAGGCTCAAGGTCTGTGTTTTACTTGCTAGATGGTATATTTTCAGTCCTTGAAAGAAAAAGTTTGTCTCAACATCATGCAGAGTGGATATAGAATGCCACTGTTATAATGGAGAGCTCTGCTGAACAGTGATGTCCCAGGTAAATACAGCAACTTCCCCAACTCCAAACACTGCGTTCCTAGCATTGCCAAATTCTTCAAAACCTACTCCTTGCTTCCAATATTAACTTTTTTTTTAAAAGCCTGATTTAGATATTTGTTCCCTTGATCAAAAATCTTTTATGGGTTTTCTCATTAACTTCAGAATTAAATTCAAACTCTTGGCCTTGATATCCATGGTGCTATAAGATCTACTCTCATCTTCCACTCACACAATTAGCAAATACTTCTAATGATTATACTTAGTCCTGGCAAGGGAAATGGTGAGACTGATTCTCTTCCATGCTGCTGGCAAATTGACATCTTTCTAGATATAAATATGGCAAATGTAGTAAGATACTTAAAATAACTATACTATTTATTTTTGCAATTTAATTTTTAGTAATCTAATATTGGAATCTTACTAGGAATGTCCCATATAATGTATGCTAGAAGAGGCTCATCCTAGATTACTATTTGGGAAAAATTAAAAACATATTAAATACCCAACTCAAAGAAATGTTTAAGTGTATTATTCTATGTCCATGCTGGTGAGTCTCAGCATGGCAACTATGATACCACAGAGCATCTTCCATGGTGCTTTTTTCAACTCCTCATTCTTCCATTACTTCTCTACTCCAAGTACATCAAGGTCTCCAAACAGAGACTCCACCATTGACACAAATTGTTCTGCATTGGTTTTCTCACTGTGGATCCTCAAGGTCCCACTGATGCTTTGACAGGAGCTCAGATCATACCTCCTTTATGAATTTGTGTTGGACTTCCATAGCAGAGTGCACAGCTCTTTTCTTCATGCTCTATGGTACCTGTGCAGCATCTAGTATATCACAGTTGCAGTTTAGCGCCTTTGCTCACAGTATACAAATCTTAAAAGGCTTCAAAGTTTTTGTCTTTCATCACAATGTTTTAGTGTGTGACACACTACCTAGACTATTTTTAATACAGCATATTTCTAAGGAAAGCAAACATACAACCATAATCACAAATGCCTAAATAATTTCTGTAAGCCTTTCTTTGTCTTTTATTATTTTTTTTAAATGATAGAGTTGGGGAAATTGATAGGGGAAGGAGGAGATAAGCACAGAAATGAACTAGAGGAATGTCAAAGGTTTAATTTTCTGTTATTGTTGATGCTAATCCCCTCCAGGCTGTGCAAACTTTGTTCAGTTAAGCAAATACTCCTGAAGACAAAGATTTTATATTTACTGGAAAATTCACAGTTGCAAGTGCTCATGTGTTTTCACTGTCCTTAGGAACCTTAGCAAATAACTAACAGATTTGCATTTCCTCTCCACCTACAGCAAAAGGTCTCCAGGTCCCTCACTGAACAATGACATTAAATAAATACTTGGAAAATGGGACCTGAGTTGGTAGAAGGGATTTGAGCTGATCTTTGATTTTGGGCTGGATTATTCACTGCCACTGTAACCCAGTAAGGAGAATAGAATTAAAATTACATTTATAATTATATTTGTACTCATTCCATATGCACTGTTAGCAAATGTTTTCAAAATCATGACTTTTACATACCAGGCAGGTCAGGTAATTTTGAAACAAATACTTAATTTCTAGTAAAGCTAACTCTTATAGCTGTAAAAAAAAAATCAGATCCTTATTCAACACTGGTTTCTTAAAAATACATTTAAAAATCCTTACATAGTATTTTACCACTGAGTCACCTAATATTACAGCATATGCTTAGGGAACAGGAACATTAAATTCATCAAACTTATCTAATATTGTATGCTCCATAAATAAATAATGAAAGAAAAATCAATAAATACAAATCTCCACTCTACATACTTGTTTATATAAACTTCTATTTCCAAGGATTTACATAATCACTTATGTGGAGTAGGCTCTGCTGGGGATTTTGTCATCCGTCCTTGTCAGAACACTGTGACTTTACCCAAATTTATGACTTTCGTTTTACATATGGTGGAAATGGGTACAGGAAGATGGTAACTTCCTGAAAGTGACAAATCAATATGCTGGGAAAATATCTTTAGATTCCATCGGAAAGGGGGAGATTTGAATATCAGTGTTATTGGAAGCCAGAAGCATTAGCAAAGAGACATGTTCAGGGAAGGGAGCTGGCAAGGTCTTGGGATGCTGCAGGGTATGAGCCAAGACTAATGACATCGTTCATTGACTTTCTTGATAATTGTAGCCCAGGGAAAAAGATTTATCTACCGATGTCTGATTTTTATTTAGGTGCTGGTTACTTAATTATTTTAAGTGTATATGATTTCTGTTATAACATCTAAGTATTCAAGCTCAGATTTCTCTCATTTCTTAAAATAGAGTACCCTGTCTTGGAGTATCAAATCTTTTCCATGCTTTTTGTTCCCACAAATTTGGCACATGCATGGTGCCAGTAAAATATGGAGGAGGAAGCTAAGCTTTGTCTGGGTTTTAACAGCCTGGTAAAAGAAGTCAATTCAGTCTCAAATATAGTGAGTCTAAGAATGACCCAGCAGGTTCCTGCAGAGTACTTGTCCCAGTTAAACAAGGAGTGGAAGACCAGGAGGTCTTTGAAATTCTCTTCAGATGCACCATGTAGATCCTGTGGTTCTTCTACTCGGGGAAGCATCCTCAATGCTGAGAAATTGCCTCCCAGGTGCCTAGAGTAATTCAGTGACTACACTCTCCAGGGTGTTTCTCCCAGAGGCATTGCGATTTTCTGAGAGTGAGCCCACTGGGCTCTTTGGAGAGTTCTTAGAGCATTTCAGAATTTCCAGTGAATTTATGTTATACAGTCCTGGCCCAGTTTAGAAAATAATACAGTATATTTTTTGCCACTAAATACATTTGATTTTCATTGCATTCTCTCGACCTGGATCCTGGAACTAGGTGACAATTTACCTCAGCAAGAGTCCTCTGTCCTTTTATGCATTGCTTCTTTGGAAAGAGGCACAATCATTTTGCTGACAAAGTTATTTCTAAGCCTTGCCTAAACTACATTCATTGAGGTAACCAGGTTATTCTCTTCTCTAAATTGTCCACAAATTTTACTCCTTGTATTGAATTATTTCTTTTCTTTATAACCATTATCTAGTCAGCTTGGTTTATTTTATCTTCATTTTTTTTCTGATGGTCTGTTTTATTTCACAAAGAGGCAGAAACAAACCTCTTCCTTTTGATTCTTCCATCTGGTCACTTCAACTTAAACCAAATGGCTTTTCTCTGCATAAACCCCAAATGAAAGTCTCTTATGTAGATAATAATCTTCCAAAAAGTCTGGTTTCATTAGTTGGAGTAGATAAAAACCTGCCTTCCATCAACTATGGCTTAAAACCAAAATCAGTTTCTATATGCATCTCTCTGAGCTTAGAAAATATTTTCAAGCATGTTTCTTGGGGTATAAACTTTTTAGATTGAGCATAAGCTTCATCCTGTACCTGTAAGAGCAGAAGGATAGATGTGCTATTTGAGTTAGTAGGTAGACAGGCTAGGAACATCAGGAAATGCTCATGTTGATCTGTCAGTTAACTATGGTCTGGGCTGAAGAAGCAGGTATCTGTGGATATTTCAGAATCACCCCACCTCCTGAGACTCTGAGTCCTCTAATACCAGGTCTGAATACTTCCCACATGGCTTTGCAAAGTAGATTGGAAAATATAGCACTTAGGAATTTCCTCCTTCCTTTATGGTCGCTAACTTCTCTTATTCACTATTTAATTATTCCTGTCTTCTGAGGTAATGCTTGTATATGATTCAAACTCATTGTATTCCTTCATAGATGACTCCAAGTGTATGCTAAGGTGGGGAATGAATGAGTGATGGATCATTAATTCAAAATGTCTATCATGGAAGGTCCCTGTTTAAAGCCATATTTTGTTTTCTGTGGTAGAGATCATGAAATGCAGTCTTTACTATAGTCTATAAGAATATCTATCTATGTTTCTGTACATGTATATTTCTATCTGTATCTCTGTATCTCTGTCTCTCTGTCTATCATCTGTCTCTATCCATTCATCTCTCTCTATCTCTATCAATCCATCCATATCTATCTATCTATCTATCTATCTATCTATCTATCTATCTATCTCTATCCATTCATCCATATATCTGACTCTATCTATCTATCTATCTATCTATCTATCTATCTATCTCTATAATCTACACCTTCAAGCCCCATATGTCCATCACATCCTGTGCACTCTTGTTTCTAACCTTTCATCTATGTATACTTCCCTCTGTTTCTATTAGTCCAGTTACTGGTCATGGAGTGCATTAGTTGTGATGCTGCCTTAGAATCCTTCTACTTGTCTTCTTGCTTGATATACCATTCTTCCAGATATCTGCTGATATCCTCAAAGGAGGCATTGCCGATCATTTCAGATGTCATGCCCACTGAGTTTATATTCTCATGTTTCTTATCACTAGCTGAAATAACAAGCTTTGTGGTGTTTCTACTGCCACATTTCACATCCTCAAAAGTGTTGCCATGTCACAGAATTAAGGCAAAAGTATCAGCTAATTTTACATTTGTTAGTGGGTCACTATATTGGCTACAACTCTATGTCACAAATTGGCTATATTTACAGTTGTCATTGCCTCTGAAATGTCACCTTTAAACATTTTCAGAAAAGTCTGTAATAAAAATGAGCTGGTAAAGATGGTACCTAACCTCTCACATTGCATACACACAGTGAATTCTCTTTTATTTTTTTGTTGGAGGAGTGGACTAGATGCCTATTAGCATCTATTCTGCAAAGATAGAGGTAGAGATAGTTAGCATATAAATATATAGATGATTCATAGATAAATGATATATATCAATGAGTAGATAGATAGGTAGATAAGTAGACAGACACACAGACAGACAGACAGACAGACAGATTGATAGATACAGGGGATGGATGCTGTGAGAATAACATTCTTTCCAAGAAGAAAATCCTGCCCCATCAGTGGTGGTTCTGGGAGCTGCTTTCATTAGACTGTCCTTCTTGTGTTTTTCCTTGCCTGAGCTGCAAGGTCCTATGTCCTTTGTAACAACCTGATGATGCTCTCACAAAGATAGTGAGTAGAAATAATGATAATTAAAAAATATCTGTGTTCACAAAGCTTTTCTGATTCAGCCATATCAGATTTCTTTTGAGCTGAACACACATTTAATTTAGTTAAGGACAAATTATGAATCTATCTATCTATCTATCTGTTTCTATCAATCCATCTATCCATCCATCCATCCACATGTACCATGTGTTTCTTTCCATTGTAACATGTTTTATCTTTGGCCATAAACTTTATCTTAACAACAACACTAAACTACCTTGTGTAGAATTTAATAAGATCCCAATTTTGACTATAAATACGGCTTTTGTGTATTTAGGTTTTTTTTTTTTTTAATTTACTAAAACCTCCAATGCTTTCATTTGGTAAATTATAATCCCACTGCCTGTCAGCAGGTCCAGTAAGGCTTTGTCTGTTTTTATCACTTGTAACTGTAATCCATATTCTAAAGGTGAGGAACACAAAGCCAGAAATCAGCTCATTAGTGGATTTGGCCATTATGCTGAAATTATACATTAATTTCACCTGAATTGCTTGATGCTAAGTAACAAAAAAATCTGCTCTAATGTCTGCTGCCTTAAAGGTTATTGAATTCAATCACATTGAGATAATAGCTTTAAATGAACATTTATATTGAATTTTACAGATATGAAGTTCTTATGTTATTAAAATTGGATACACAGATCATAGTCCCAGCATCTCAGCTGATCTTCTTGCCTCTGGTAATTCTCATCTCTCACTCATCCATTATCTTCTCACTAGAGTTACTTCTGTTATATCTTCCTGCTTGGATACTGGCAATGACTCCTTCTAACATATAGAATTAAGTATAATCCCATTTCCTTAGTGTCTAGGCTATTTATAATTTCAAATCCATCTCTCTTGCTAACATCTGCTCCTGTATCTGACAAGTTACTCACACTTGCCTTCTGATTGCTGACTTTAACAAACAAGCCATCAGTTTATAAGCATGCACATATCTTTGTGTTATATAGGTAGACTTCTATATGTAGCTCCATGTCTCTGTGTGCAGGTTCATGAGTACATCTCCAGGTCTTCGGGAGGTAATTGTAGAGAATTGAGAAAAGCTTTCCAAAGGAAGGCTGAATTAATTAGAAGGCTTCAGTGGGAACTGGTATTAGGAGTTATCTGGAGAAAAAAAAAAAGGCAACGGGAAGGAATAGGTCTCAGACAGAGTGAATGAAAACTTGGATGGTATAAGACACAGATTCCATCCTTGGGTATGAGTGTGTGTGGGTTGTGGATATATATAATGGTAGCATTCACTACTGAGCCAGCAGTAAGGAAAATGGGGGACAAACTTTCTAAGAAAGTTCTATTCAGCAGCCACAAACCTAGAAATCGAGTTTTTAAAACATGATTTTACTTACCCAGTTCACTTAAAGTTCTGTCAAACAACTAATATTTAATGAGTGCCTACTGTATACAACACAGTGTGCTGAAGAATTTTAATACCTAAGATGAGGACAGATATGAACTGCATACAGATAACCCTGGTGAAAGGTAGAACATGCCATATGAGAACACAAAAATAAAATTGCTATAGGAATCAGAGGGCGAAATTCACACATTGATGTGTATCTGACCCAGTTTTACTGACACTGTTATAATCTCAGCTCAGAGCTCATCTCTACCACTGTGACTATGTTAACCTTCTGGAGGAACAGACCTTGGAGAAACATCTTATTTATCAGACAAACTTGGTCTAAGAGTGTGTAGGCTGACTATTAGATGGGAATAAAAAGTGCTTAGTTTCAGTGTTTAAGTTGTACATGAACAGAAGAAAGAAAAATGGAGGCTTACCATTAATCAGACTTGGGGTCTGTGTCTTACAAGTATGTTGAAATAGTTTCAGTTGTTAGAGATTAGCAGAAATGAAACATTGAGGTGAATGTAGTAAGTATTGACATCCAAACTCTAGAAAGTTGCTCTGACCATGGCTGTTAAAGCTCTGCCCATGAAAGATTAAGCTTATTTGTAAAAATACACTTACTCTTTTCTCCAAGTCAACCTTATTCTCAAAGTCATCCTTAATGCTGCCTCCTAACAGATTCACCAAAACAGGGGGAACATACTCTAATGATAAACCAATATGCCTCTGCTTTCTTAGAAATCTGTAGTTTCAGCTACATAAGTCAGGAAGCTCAAGTTTACCAGGCCTAGTAACTGGGAATTTCAGTGTAGCTGCTGATGACATTAGCATTTTTTCTGTTTTGCATCCAGCTTTTTATTTACTGATTTATGCCCTCCCTCCATCCTGTTTTTCCTTCTCCGAATCTTGATGAGCTTACCTAACGTAGAAGACTGAAATTTGCTTTTTGCCACCTTTGAACAATAGTAGCTCTTTTCCATCTCTTGAAATGCTTTATATTTAATCTGACTCCTCAAACAAACATTTCTAAAAGGCCATTGAAGCAAACAAACATCTTGATGGAAGTGGTATGAACTCTGCTTCTGGTTTTCTTCTCACTGGCTCTGAAGTCACACCCCTAAGACAGGTTGATATACCTCTGTGAGTCTCTTCAGCCAATGGCAGAATAGATTGCTGTGGGGATAACTTGTGAACAAGTGTCCAGGTCAGAAATCCCTGAAAGATGATCTAGATATTGGGAAATGTTTTTTTATTTTATTCACACTTGCTCATATGGGCATTCTATTGGTAGATTGAGGTGAAAATCCCTTTCTTCTGATTGTACTCTTCAAGACACTCCCCAAAAAAACTGCCTGACTGCTTCAGGTTATATCTATGTAACTTTTTAAAGAAACATATAGTTGGTAAAATCTAGTCTGATAAAAAATGAACTTTATATTAATTAATTTTGATTTTGTATATAAGACACAGTCTCATGCAGTAACCCAGGCTGTCCTGGAACTCACTTTGCAGTTCAGGTTGTCCTGGAACCCAGCACAATCTTCCTGTGTTAACCACCCAAGTTTTGGGATTATAGGTATAAGTTACAGGCTTCTTATTTTCCTCTTATCAACTTAATTTCATACATTTCACGTAGAATATAGTTATTTATGTGGAAGAACATTGCAGGAAAAAATAAAAAGAACAAGATCATAATTACAACCAAACTTTCCTTATGCTGACAGCCAGCTCATTTATTAAGTCAATGTAACACAGCAACATCACACTTGATTGAAATCTTGGCCAAGTCTGACAGATGTTCTCTACTCACTGTCAATCTCAAGTATGTTTTAATGAGTTTCAAGTGGCTGGAGTGCCCCTCCGCAGATGCCACTGTTCCAGAGATTGTGAGCAGAATCTTCAGGGCAATGGGTTTTGTATTTAATAAGCGGTGCATGGTAGGTAATGGGTAGAAATCATTGCTGGAAATGCAATCACAGTTCTGGAAACAGCCTCTTTCAGCCTGCAGTTGATGAACCTCTTTTAAATCAGTTACATTCAGAACAGTGCCCCAAAGCCAGTCTGTGTGTTGAATGTCTGCAGTCTTAAAAGCTGCTAAGAGTATTTGAAACCCCAGTTTCTTTGGAGATTTCAGAAGATGACTGCTTTATGAGACTTGCTAGAAACATGTTCAAGATTGGCTCAGTATGTTTCTGTCATTGTTTCTCAAAGAAATGTGTGTGTGCGTGCGTGCGTGCGTGCGTGCGTGCGTGTGAGAGAGAGAGAGAGAGAGAGAGAGAGAGAGAGAATGCACTTACAAAGCCAGGCCTACTAATTTGTATGCATTTCCAGTAAGTTCAGTGTAAGATTTTATATGGTTACTTCTTAGTTTTCAGATAGATAGTTTGAGATTTCTACTGGTTTATAGACTTGTTTTTTATTCACTTTAAAATTATTACTTGTGTAGAGAAAAGCTACCAAGATGGTATTTCCTTTGGTCAATCTCTGTCTCAAACACAATGGTTTATATGTTTTGTATACTCTGCCATAAAAAATGAATATTGCTTAGCTGCTGTGGTGTGTTAGGTTTTTGTCAGGGTAAATCTGTTTCCAGTTCCTAGACTATCTCTTTAATTAAAATGCAATAGTATACCTCTGTCCTTTCTCTTTCTTTATAAATCAGTTGGAAAGTTGTGAGGATTTGAAGTATTTTTGCAGAACAGTCCTGAGTTGAACAACAGTTCTTACTACATTCCTCTGGTCTTATGCTGCAGATGTTGCTTAAGAGCAGAGAGCCTTTTGAGGAGGGATATATACTTCCATGTAATGAGAGGAAGAGGAGGAGGAGGAGGAGGAGGAGGAGGAGGAGGAGGAGGAGGAGGAGGAGAATCAAATCCTAGTTTTACTATGCAGTGTTTTGTAGGAAGTAATTGGAACTTGCAAACACTTGGATGCTTTGTCAGACTACTGATATTTATACATTCTCCTGCTTTGAGTTTGATTTAAAGCCCAAAAGCCTGTCAGAAAGCCAGATGGCAAATAAGGACACCCCATGTATAAATGCTTAGTTCCCATGAGGTAGGTAGGAAAGTGTGTGGTGGAGTCACATGGTACTGCCTCAAATGTGTCTTTGGGTAATGCTGGGAATTTCATAGGAGTTTTTTTTTTAATATTTATTTACTCTTATCTGTTAGGCTGTCAGAGCTTCATGCCCTTTGAGTCTCCAGAGCCTGGCTGCTGCATGCAGCAATTAGTTTGTGCCAGAGAGAAAATGAATAGTGAGAGAATGCTCTGGGCTGAAATGCCATGTGACAAACAGTAGCATGTGAAAGGGCTGTTTGTTAGTTAGAAATTAGTCATGGGTTAGCTCCAGGTGGGGGGTAGTGACTTCAGAGTAGCTACCCTCATCTTTCTCAGGGCAGTCTTGCCCTTCTCTGCAGCATGGCTTGCTCTCTGGGGAGTTGTTAATGGCATTGCCAAAAGTATACAGCATTTAAAAGGATTACCAACAGAGAGAAATGTATTGAAGGTTGGAAAGGCAATCATTGAGGTGGGCATGGCAGCTGCAAGGGGGTCTTTCTTCTTTCCCAAAGAGAAGGGCAGGAAGGGGTGAGGTTCCTTATTGTGGGTTGATTACAGAGTGCAAAGTTGGTGGGCGATTGAGGGTGTGTGTAAATAGACTATTCTATTAATCCAAGAGTGTGCACTTGTGAGTGCTCTTTTTTGAGTATAAAACTGAAAGGTGGCCGAGATCAACTTTTTTTATTCACTAATTGTTTACAGAAGTAGCTTTCCTGCATCCTTGGCATTGTTATAAACTGTGGGCAGGATTCATAGGCTGAAGAATTCAAACTCTGAAAATGTGTAACCGAAGCTGTAAAAAGCTACTAGCTGCCTTTGCTGATTACATAGCAGCGTCTGTAGACCACCAGTCTCTCGGCAGGCATTGCTGCCTACATCTCCCTATTTATTTTTATTGAAACTCTACTGTGGATTTTTAACCTGAGAGGAAAAAGTAAACATGCAGACATTTGTTTAAGAAGACTCTGGAACCTCTGTGATTTGCTTTGAATGCCAGTGCTGTGGTTTACTCTACCCTAGCAGCTGTAACTGCTTCAGCTGCGAAGCCCTTTATATTCTTATTTTTAAAGCAGTAATTGGTAAGTGTATTTTCTGCTTGTAATCAATAGCTTTTATATTCCACGTAATATTTCTTTTTGTTTAGAAATATTTCGTGGAATATAAAAGCTATTGATTGCAGAGAGCCAAGTCGTTACCACATGCCACTCCACATGACTGACTCACACCAAAATTCCATTATGCCTCCAACAAGACAAATGCTTGTGTTGATAATTGGTTCTCCAATTTTTGAGAACCAAGAAAGAATTTTTTTTCACTCTAATCTCCATGAAATGAAAGCTTTTATATAAAAAAATAATATGTGATATGAATCAAAACTATGCATTGAAATGTTTTTCTAGGTCACAAGTTTTTATGTAAATATATGTGTGCAAGTGTATAGTACAGTTAATACATGCCTATATGATCCCTGATCTTTTTTGTGGTTGAAGTACATACAGATACACACATGGACTGATCCTTACTCAGTAATAATATTCTACCCTTGAATTTTTCATGACTGAGTTCAGAGAATTTCTCCATCATAACTATATCATATATCTGTATATTTGTCATCTTTCTCCATAGATCTAATTCATCTCACTGATTATGTCTGTATCTACAATTTCCATGTGTATCTATCACCTATATCTATACCATCTGCATGTATATCATACTCCTTTGTTTTATATATATGAATACATAACTACATTCATATTTACATTGATGGAGATTTACAAAGCCTCATCTTCTGTGTCATTGAGGCTCATGGGAAGAATTCTCAAAGTAGGTACTAATTCTAGTTGGTTATATGGCTTTTCAGTTGACTTCAGCCATCTGTAAAGGTGAATGTACTTATATTACAGTATTTGTTTCTGAGCTTCCCTTATTGGCCAGTCCATAGAACTATACAGTTTTGTCTAGTGCATGGCCATCTTGCTGAGCTGGAATGTGATATTCAGTCTACCCTTAGCTTGCTGAGCTCAAGGATGCCTCCAACTGAGCAAATAGCAAATTCCTTCAATGTGCTAGGGTATCAACTGCTACCTAAGGCTTAATCGGGATTAGACTTACACTGTTTTTTACAGAATTGATTATGAACTGGCTGTGGCCTTGCTTTCACTGTGACCTATGACTTTCCTAGGGCATTAGGCTCTAATATAGCCATAATTATTTCCTTTAAATTATCTGAAGGCAATAATGAGTGGGAAAAGGTTGATTATTTTTATACAGAATAAAATAACGCATAGGCATGAAGCTTTGTGAAGTGTAGTTAATCCAGTATGAGAGAGAATTCAGATATTTCCAGAAATGGAAATAATAAAACAATTTTTAATTAAAAACCTAAGTTGTAATATCTGCCTTATATCATAGATGCCATTAGAATAATATGCCCACTATTTCAGCAAAAACAAAATAATTTAGAAATTTACTGCTTCAACTATGTGAAAGCCAGAGAGCTTCCCTTCCTGCAAGAGGAAGATCAAGGATGAACTGATTTACTTCTTGTAAATAGCTATACACTGATTACACTTAAAGCCTGGTCTTTAGTATATAGGACAACATGGAAAACTTAAGAAGATTGCACCAGTCATGTACTAGTCTTTCGATGTAGACTCTTGAACTCAACAAAGATCCCCATCACGTGTTACTAGTCTATGTGACATGAGCTGGCCATAGAATATCTTCTCATTTGTAGGATTCTTATTTCAGGACTGATTACAAAGAGACATCAAATAATCTCCCATCACTGAGAGCAGCTTCCTTTAGAAAGGGGCTGCAGAGGAGAGAAGACAGATCTTTGAATTTGCTTGGCATGTGAACAGAAGAATTCAGCTCCAAAAAGACCACCTGCTACCCTTTATAGGTGCTAAGAAATACCAAAATTAAAAGTATGAGAAATAACGATACTCTAAATAGGGAAGAAAAAGAATGGTAATGAACTTTCAGAATAGACGAGTAGGCTGCACAGTTGCTATTAAAAATACACATTCATAGGCAGAGAAACATTTGCCCAAATTGTACAGGGATGCTTTACAGCTCTAGAACAATGCTTCTAATTTACAATAAAAATATTCATTATTTTGTGTATGTACCTGTGGATCTGTGGGTCTTCTTTTCAGGACAGACACTGATTTTGTGTGTACATGTGTATGTGTATCAGGGGGAAGTTTTTTTCATAGTGCTTTATTCCTTTGGGGAATCTACATAGTAAGAGTTGTTTGACACAGGTAAGAGTGTGTTTTACACAATATAAACCTTGGAATTTAATATTTGTGTGGACAGAATCACATTTTGGGTAAGACAAGGTTATTCTCTAATTCTGTCCTTTTTCTTTTTAAATCAGAAATATGCTGTAAAGATCTTAAAGTAGTAATTCCCTCAACTCATGGTGTGAGTAAATACCTTATTCACAGCAGAAGACATTAATTTTCCCAAAAATATGCTCTCAGCTGTAGGATTCAACTGTAAATCCTTACTCCGAGTACTCAAGGATTGTATAGAGGGGGTTGTTGGTGTTGAGTAGAAGCACTGAGTAGAATGAGCTGAAGTTTTATTTTCAAATGTTACATTCTAAAGTTGGCTTGCATAGTTTAAGACACACCATCCATGAATCTAGATACTGATACAATGCACATATATATGCTAGAAATTATAAATTCCCTCTCATAGTAATCAAAGACATATTGCACTAGCAAATAAAAGGACAACCAGTAAGGCTATTAACTAATGAACTGGAAAGACCCTTGACTTCATTTTCTTGCGTAATGTGGCTCAGCATGGTCACACCAACCACACAAACTATAAATTTTAGTCTTATCCCAATCATATTACACAGGGCACATGTATTTTGTATTTTCTACATTTCTGAAATCCGTAGTTTCAAGCTTAACCTAATAAAAAAAGATACTGTTACTGATTAGGATATACAGAAAGCAAAGCTTTTTGCCAGCACTTAATTTATTCTAAATCATCAGTTTTAGAAAAAGTAGAACGTGATGATTTAAAAACAAATGACATTTTTTATTTGGACTAATATGTTCCTTCTAATGCAGTCTTGCAGGATTTTTCCCTGTGACATCCTGATTATGATAGCCTGGGACACTGCATCAGGCGATGAGACCTTCTGACACCTTATTTGTGCTTCAGATGAAGATTATGCTGTTTCTGTTCTGTCTTATTGAAAAATGGAGCCCTAGATAACCAGACTAAGCAATTTTACATGTTGTGCACGGAAGTCTTGTTTTAATGTTTCTTATACTATGACCCCTTTTTAAAGATAGCAAGCTGCTTAGCATCTAAATGCAGAAGTTACCTTACATATTCTGGTGTTAGAAATGAGAATTAATGGTTTTTATGATCTCAGTGGAGAGAATATTTTATCAAAACTGTTGAAAACTCAGATTAATAAGAGAAAATGATACAGCCTGATAGAATTTTTTTAATGTGTTCTCCACGTCATTCTGCAGGATTTCATATAAAAGGTGGGATGATAGACAGCAGATGGATTTATCTTTTTACTTAGCTGCAAAACTACAAATCAGATGCATATAAACAGATCTTTTAGCCAAATATAGCATGGCAGTGATTTGATCAGATTCATCAAGCCAAGGGAAATGATTATGTGTGATGACATGGAATAATATAAAAGTGGGATGTAGCATATCATCTCTGTATAATAGGCTGTAGAATCCATTCAATATAACCTGACAAAAAGAGATTAATACACTGTTCTGTGTACTAAATAATTTCAGTATTAATTTACATTTCAGAAGAAGTTGAGCTTATACCTTTCATATTTTTAGAAACTCAGAGTTTAGAGTTTCAAAAACTCTAAGTGATTGAAATTATTTTCAGGTTACAGACAATCTAAATGTTTTCAAAGTTCTACAAGTGTTGTAGTCACCATACGGTTTTAACATTTTTCTTTGAAATAGACTTACGTGTATACATTGAAAATTCTATAGTATTTAAATAATTGGCTTTCTCATAAGGGAAGAAATGAGTTAATACATATCAAATGCTTAGTCAATTGTGGCTTAAAACCTCTTTTATTTCTCTGTAACCATCAGAGACAGATCCAAACCAACCACAGAATAGTGATGGAGAGGGATTCTAAGCATTATCAGGAGGGTCTTCAGTGACATTTTATTCTGATAAAATTATATTTGACAAACATTCTAAGATGAAATTTTCAATAAATGCTAGCAACTAACACAATTCATTATAGTTCCTTCTAGTAAAGGATGTGGGCAAAATTGCCTTGGCTCTAAAAAAGCTTTCATGTCATCATGAGCCTGGATCAATCACTATCAAATAGAAGACTCTCATTGAGCTATTTCTCTTTAGCCATTACACACTTTGTTATCAGGGCCTTTTGAAGACATAAAGAGATTGTTTTTATTAGGCAGGCATTATTGCCAGGCTCTCTAAGCTAAGTGTGTTTAACTGCATTTCTCTGGTAAAAGGATGGAACAATCTGTTTGAACTGAGCCTGGGGTGAGATCTCCTGCACATCCTTATAAGCACCATGCCTTTTTGCTTGTGTTTCTGCACAGATAGAAATGACAACATACATTTTTCCATTAAATCAAGAGCAGGAAGCCCAGTTATTTGGTGATCATTGTGCACTGGAGATAAATGGATAGGTTAAAGTTCATACTCCATTACCCCCTCAGCACTCTTAACCACTCTGTGTAAAGAGAGCTTAATTGCTGCTTCAGATGCGTCATCAAGAACTAAAGTTAGACACCATACTTACTGGCTTCCTCATTTCACACCTTCATTGATTTTGTGTCTGCCTTTATGAGACCAGACAAGAGAAGAAAAAGATAACGTTAAAAATTACTAATTGAAATAAAGCTCTTTCGACAAAAGCTGAGTTTTAATAACTATCTTACAAAAGACAGCCTACTTTCTAGGCATTATTTTGCATGTTTCACACTTGTGGCTCTGAATGTTCTATACTATACTGCTATAGATTTCTTTGAATTAGCCCTATTTAAAAGTTTAGCTGTTTTTCTTTTTCCTAAATCCTCTAGGAGGGAAAAAGAAGCTTCCAGAATCTCATGATGCTCAGAGTATCTCTTAAGCACTTTAGAGTCTTTTTCTCAGAAACATTTAAATGAGACATCTGGCTGCCTGGACAGTCATCTAAAATTTCTCTGTAACATTCACACCTATCTTCAGGCTACAGGCCTCGAGTCTCTGGCATATCTTTCAGTGAAACAGGAAATTTGAAGGACTGTTCTATTCATTTTGGCAAGGTTTATCAGTTGCTTCTCCTTGTGTCCTGTGGAATGTCTGGCAGTTTTCTTGGAGAAGCAAGAACCTAAAGGACCATCTCGGATTGTTCTTGTTCTGTCAAAGTTCAGAGGTCACTTTCCTATGGGTCTTACACAATATATTGTCAAGCAGTCTAGGCAAGAACAGATTCTTGTCCAGTGGCTAATTTTTGCCACAAAGAAAGTAAATTCCATGGGGAGTTTCTTTGATACCCATCATCTTCTCTGAAGTAGATTGGTGCTGCCAGGAGGAGACATGTCTTTCTGTCCAGAAAAGTCTACATTCTGAAAACATTTTAAATGCCATATTCTGTAGATCTTTGAAGTGTTTTAAGATTACCCATCTAATTGAAATATATCTTTGCATATCAAAAACTGACATGATTATAAGTTGATTATTATAGATGACTATTAATCTTCATTTTAATTATATATTACAATCTTAAATGAGTTATATAAACATAATATCTTAAAAAAGAGTAGAAATATATATACAGTATAACAAAGTTAACCATAAACTTGAATCAATAAACTAAAATCCATACCAATATAAAGTATTTTGAGATTGACAGCTATTTTTTAGATGAAAGTAGATTCAATATAAAAGGTAAAATCTACCTTTTATAAATCATTTTCATAGTATATCCTCTTATTTCTCTAGAAAGAGATTGATTATGACCACTAACAATTTATAATAGTTATATATAACAAAAAATATTTATGAACAATATTTTGGGAATTTGGCTGTAGCTCTCCATACTACTTCTTGTTAATTGGGTGAGCTGGCAATCTTATGGGAATCCTAAGAAAATTCAAAATCATGGTTAAATATTGGCAGTAGTAGTCTGTGAGGCTGCATTATCTCAAGCAATTGCCTTCAGGGTGGTCTTGATCCATCAAACCATATCATCTTCAAAGTAATCAACAGATCCTCATCTTCTGTGGAAATAAAACTAGAAACTCTTTTCTAAAGCAACATATCCTTCAACCCAAATTTCAAAGTCAAGATACCTTTAAAATATATATGTTGGTTTAACTTAGCAACTTTTACAATCAAATGTCATTTTTCAGTTAGCTCATTAACAGTTTAATAATTAAAAGAAAACACAAGATTTTTTTCTCCAAATCTCCACAGTTGTGCAAAAATAAATGGTGACATTTGCTTTCAGTTGTCATGTTGCTTAATTTTCACAACTATTGAAATACAGAGACTATCTTTTAAATTTTCTTCAAGAAACTTGGTAGAAAGTAAATTATTGGCTACAGTTTAAAGCTGGAAAACTTCTTCAAAAGATTAATTCTCAGCTCTACCACAGCATCATAGTAGGACTGCATGAAAGACATAGCTCAGTGGTAGAGTGCTTGCCTAGGATGTATGTGGTCCCAGGTTCGATATCCAGTACTGTCTCACCTCATAATTTCTTATCAGAAACTATATCTTGATAAATTAATTAGCTTCTTTATGGATAATAAGTGGAGTAGAATTTTTGTCTCCATGTTAGTATAAATAAATACAGATTTTTTTGATATCGCCATTATTATGAAAAAAATAATTGATGTAATTAATAGACACCTCTGACACTTTTATAAATGACTAAAGTAGAGAAAATGTAGACTCCTTACTTTTAGCAATTAAATAGCTCCAGTTGCTACAATAGCTGAACTCTGTAGTAACTTAATGGCTTGGTAACTTAGGGATAAAGCTAGGCATTGTGGAACATGCCTACAATTCTAGCACTTGAGAGACAGAGGCAGAAGAATCATGAATTTAAGGTCATCTTAGGTTACACAGTAAGACCTGGTCTCAAGAAAAAAATAAACAAAAATTATGTTCTATTCAAGGATATTGAGTTGCTTCTCTTTGAACAAACGTCTACAAGCACATTGAGGCAGGCTGTGCAATGATTATCTCTGTATGTACATTGGTCTGTTAACACTGCAATGGAAGGGGAAAGATATTTCATACAAAGCACTCTCCACTGTGGCCCCAAGTCAAAAGATTAGATACCTTTGGTCAAGACCTGGAAATGGTGCACTTTAGACCTAGTCACACTGTGACACCTCAGACTTAATCACACATGATCATAAGTGAGATTGTGATTCACAGTTTATATGTATATAAAGAAAAAGCCCATTTTTATTCAGAAATGTTATACTCTATTCAAAAAATGATTAGAAAACTCAATGGAACAATTTTCATCAGGACACTATAGAATGTTACGTAGAATGGGGTCATAGGATTTGGAGGCTGAATCTTCATTACTGGTACAAGAAAATGAAATTTGGTGTGAATTAAAACTGATTAAACCAAGCTCCACTGGCCACCAGCCACAAAGTCTTCTCACTCTCCTACTGCTTCTCTGAAAAATTATACATAATATCACAGGCAATAAATAATTTTTTATTGAGTCATCCAGTGTTTAGGGGATGTTAGCAATGGTATTTAAACTTCTGAAAATATTTATCTTTCCTATATACATGCACAGAACTCCTTGTTAATGCTGAAGTATTAGAAAATTTACAAGTTTTAAAACATGCAAATAGGATCTGTTTTGTCCAGAGATCTGTAGAGACCAGATCCTCTTCTATTCAATTTGACCTTGTTTCTCCTACTCTGAGGTTAGTGACCTTATCCTCTAATACAAAGGGCAAAGGAGCCATTCTTCACAGCCACATTTTGTATTCACACTCCACATTTCAGCTGCTCCTGTGTTCCCACTTTCTTTGGTCTTTGGGGGTCATTCTACTGTGTAATCACCTTCACCTATGGTTTGCTGAAACAATATTTCCAAAGGGTTTCAGACAGAATCTATTTCTTTTAATCAGCTCATTTCCAATTTGTTAAATCTGATAAATTCTCCATTGGTCTTTTTCATTTATAACCTTTTTCATTTCCATTTCTGTTCCGTGGTAATCCAAATGGGTAATACAACATCCATGCCATCATTTCACCTTTAAATTAGCAGAAGACGTTCATGTGAATAGACTTTTATGAAGGTAAGGATCATCATGGAAAAAATAAAGGTTTCATGTTTTATCAGAGCACAGTGAGAGACAGTCTACTGTTAGCTATCCCTGTTTTCAAAGAGGCTAGACCACCACCACCAGTGACTTCCAGCTGACCATTCTTCTTCTTTTACTTTCCACAATTTTACTGGTATATTTTTCCCATTCTTCTTATCCCCTCCTTTTCTCCAGGTTCCATTACCACTGTTAGCATTTTTCACAAGGCTTCCAGTGGAAGTTTGAGTGTATTTTCGTGGTAAGAAGTTTTATATAATCCATGGTATGTTCTGATCATACAAAAGAAACCATTTGTACAGCCTTTCAAGGCTGTATACTGACCTACAAGTTTTCTTACCGAAGGAATGATTTTTTAAACCAGATTTTAGTAGAACATGCTTCTCTCCTTCCTACTTCCCATGTTGTTCTCTCTTCTTACAATTCTTCTCTTAACCTTAGGCTTAAACAAAAAGAAGCTTCCTAGAACTCAAGATTACAGACATTTTCTTAGAATGACTACACAGTGGGATCTGCATAGACACAGAAACAGCACAGAGATGGTAAGATGATGATCGTAGCTGGAACATATAGAAACAATATGTACGTATTGGTATAAGCTCACACCTTTCTCCACATCCTGTCAGGCATACTGTTTCATGTTTCTAATGTTTCTGCATTATTATGCTTTGTGAGTAGTAACAGGTTGTGGTAAATAGGGCATGGGTTGGTGGGTCCTCAAATATGCTGAGCAGGAAACTCAACCAGACTGTTTAAGAAGAAAGCCTTTCTGATATCTAACACTTAGGATTTTTATGATGGCATTGCATTCACATTGCTTACCCTGTTATTGCTCTCTGGGTGCTCCATCTGATTTCCATAATGTATGTTCATAGTGCTCCTGTTTATTGCAACAGATTGCTAAGTTAACTTATCATGGCTTTTCTGCATTTATATTTTCTCTCAATTTAAAGTTTTTAAGAGACACCAAGGCAATTCTGACAGTTACCTAATAAAGCTGAAATTCTGTCTGCAACAGGAATACCCTGGGACACTGACTGCCTTTGGCTCTATAAAAGCATAGTATGTACTAGTGTTGCATTGATCAGAGTGAGTCTGCCTGCAGTAAGCCCTGGGCATGCTCTGGGCTATGAAGCTTAAGGGGAGCAAGGGACAGTGTAATCATTGTGAGAGCAGCTTAGATCGATGCTCCACAGCACTGGCGATGAACCCTTCTCTAGAGGGGCATATTGCAGCTATGAAGTCAAGCAAGGATAAGTGTGATGGGGTGGAACTTTAATTTTTTTCCCAGTGAAGAAACTGGTCCATCAGTCACAGCTGATGGATGATGAGCACCTCCCTTCTTTGGAATGTCTGGCGAGATGAGCTAATATTCAATAAACTGAACTGGGAATCATGTAAATGTTTCCTTTAATTATAAGTATACACCTCTGCTTTGGCCCACCATGAAAAGTAATCAGTTCTGCTACCATCAAAATATTGGGAGCAACTTCACTCAGAACTCTCGTGAAAGTGAAAGACTGATGGTCTGATGGATTTGGGGTAAAAGACACATGATCTATGCAGGGGATACCCCAATCAGTTGAAACCTACCTCTCAGGGTATAGTATCATTTCCTTTATTTGAGAATTTGATTTGGCTGATTTTTTTTCTGTTAGTTATAGCAGTTGAATGCATTTGAATGTGTGCAGCCTCTCTATAGCTGTCATTTTCTTCAGAAGTCTTTAGAATGTTTGAACATAGTTTTTGTCTCTCTGTGTATATGATTTGAATATATTTATGTTTGTGTGTGTGTGTGTGTGTGTGTGAACACACACATGCAAACGTGCATGCTACTGCAAGTGGGAGACTAGCATAGGCTATTGAATAGCATGCTCTGTTAGCCTCCTCTTTATGCTTTGAGTTAGGGTCTATTAATAATTGCAAAACTAGGCTGGTAGCCAGCAAAAACACCAGAATTCCTCCTGCCCCTGACTCCCATACTAATGCTAGGATTATGGATACCCACAGCTATGCCCAGCTTCTCTCTCTCTCTCTCTCTCTCTCTCTCTCTCTCTCTCTCTCTCTCTCTTTAATCTAAGACATGTTCCCTGTATTATCAGGTACAAATACGATGTAATTATCTTGTGAAGGTCCCTTTAAAAAATAAAACCCTTCTTATAACCTGTCTCTCTCACTCTTAAAGCATATGGATGGTTTTCAAATGATTATTCACTTGTAATATTCATTCCCATCTACTTATACATTGTTAGACCCGCTATTCTAAACTAACATAAATGCTAAAATTTACTGTTAATAAATGGATCTGTTGTATATTAGACAAATCTCTATGTTTAAAAAATAGTTTATCCATTTACCAAATTTTTTTTTGTTATTTTCTTAAGTCACCGATTAAAGATCAGAATGAGGTGGTGTGAAGAATGCCTTCAGTAGCATCCTACCATTTCACTGCTTATTTAATCTCTCGAAGTTTACTCTCACCAAATAGTCATATCTTCTATGAATCATAGAAAATCTGTTATATTTACTGCTCAATTTCATATGTACTTTGCTTATATTATTAACCTTTGCTAATGTGTGGACTCTATTGTAAAAGATGCTTAGTTGGCACCAATCTGTCATCTGTGGATCCATTGTAGGTGCTAGTAATTACTGTTTTATCTGAAAGCAAGTCACAATGCATCCATTAAAATTATTCTCAAATTATGTAAGAGATGAATATAAAATTACCAGAACATTTAGAGAAGGCAGAGACACAGGCACTTATCACCAAGGACCATGAATACTTGGGTATACATAAAGGGTTCAATACTAATTCTCCTTCCTAGGATGGAATTGATGTCTATCTTTTCTCAATATGATTGGTTGTGGAAGAGTCTAACTTTTTGGATTCATTGGGA
The DNA here is from genome assembly GCA_004025045.1 of Sigmodon hispidus. Taxonomy (NCBI): domain Eukaryota; kingdom Metazoa; phylum Chordata; class Mammalia; order Rodentia; family Cricetidae; genus Sigmodon; species Sigmodon hispidus. Next base: position 19,904 of record PVIH01008984.1, on the reverse strand, counting down.
AGGTCAGTATAACAAAATGCTGAACAGGGGATGGAGCAAAGGGTGACAGGCCATAAACCACTGTGGCTTCCAGACTTCAACTTCTCTCATTATGAAAATTGGGCACAATTTATCCCTACTTTTGTTTTCTCTAACTCTTGTCTAGACATTGCCACTAGACATTCCACACTTGAACTTGGGCATCCTTCTAACCACCTTTCAGTGTCTTTCTGCTGTGTTGGGTGACATAGAGGCAATTTTGACCAAGCTGGGATTCTGCTGTCTTGTTTACCTTGCACGACAGTGTCAGCTTTTGCATCATTTCAACACGAGTTTCACTTCCTTGATAAAGAGATTGAAGCAGAGCTGGAGGAGACCTGCTCCTCTTCCATCTTTCCCTCTCTCCTTGATGCACCTCAGGCTCTGGCCTGCCCCTTCTCTTCTCCTGAGATCTTTAACAAAGCAAACACTTCTCATGCGTTATGTCTGCTCAGTACAGAGCTAAGTATTTTATTTGTGTCATTCTCTCCAGTCCTCAAAGCTACACATTGGCTCAGTTTTGCTACCAAACTTTTGGAAAATTTGGTAGAGTTTTTTTTTTTTTCCCCAGCAAATTCAGACTAAGAATTTGCTCTGTGTTAAATTCTTTTCTAAGCAAGTTTTTCTCTTATGTTATTTCTGAACATTCAGCACTGTATTCCAAAGCTTCAGTATAGGTTTTTCCTCATCCTAATTCTATTCTTCTCCCACTGGAGTGCTGACTCTGGCTTGGTCTGGTTTGGTTTTACCTCCCTTTCCGTTTTTCAAACATGCCTTTAAAAATTCCGAGTTGTTTGTGTTGATCTAGAGATAGCTTTTTTCTTTCATTCATTATTCCTAGGAACTGTGTTTTCAGGATGATTTTTAAAATAAGTTACCCCAGGTTAGCTATATTTCTGCACTTTATAAATTGACAACCTTTGTGAATTGATGTAGGGCCTCAAAGCATGTCTGTATTCAGATGGAACATATCTCCCTCAGCCCTTTTCATAGTCCATACATGGATCTCTGCACAGGGTGGAAGTAAAAGTAAGGGAAGCTCTGCACACAGGCATTGATCAAATGTCAATAGACTGCCAGCCATGCTCACTGTAACATGCAGCATGGGACACACATGGGTGTTACTTTGCAAGGTCACCTCCTTCAGTATGTAGGTTGAGCTAGCCTCCATAGAGGGAGAACTGATGGTTAACTGATTGTCTTGCAGCTGGGATTTTATCAGAGAGGACAGAATTTTCAGGACCAGTGAGATATATTTAGTTGTGGATCAACATCACAGATGTTTACCTTGTTATTTCCAGATTTACCTGATAACTTTTCATAGGCCAGAATTCAAGTTTCCTGGGAATCTAACACCAAATTTATGAACTGAAAAAAAAATTGTATGTTTATTTTAAGGGTATCCTAACACTCAAAATTATGTTTTTATCTATGTACTAGTTTACTAATAGAATAATATAATTTTATAGTTATTATGTAATTTTACAACTATATTTAGAGTTTGGACATTTCATTTGTTAAAATATTGACCATTATTAGATAAAAAATACATAATTTTCTAACTTTTCCAGCATCACTTTGATAAAAACTCTTTGGGAACTTTACATAACTAGAAGTAGCCTTTACAAACAATCAGAATGGGTAGCACTTAGATTTTCCTGTATTCAGTCTACTTCATAAGTGTGTATTTCTGTCCCTAACTATAGATATGACTTAAGCCATATAGGCAGGCATGTCTCACCTGACTCTAAACCATCCATCAGGAATAGTCATGCTATGTGCTTCAAACCGTTGTGGTGAGGAACACATAAAACATCTTCACAGAGGGTGAAACTATAAAGATGTTTATTATCTAACATTTGGCTTTGGCCCCTGTGTCCTCCTGGTTGCCATTCTAGTCTCTCATAGCTCATATCCAATGTCTGCAAATCCCCTGCTCTGATGGAATTCAGCCGAGAGCGTCATCTTCACAGCCAGGTATAGCAAGGCAGCTGCTGAGGAGCTCCTCCTTGGAAGCCTGCATCTCCTATGTAAATCAGCACATCTTGTTCATTAACACAGCTCAGGGATAATCAGGCCACAGAGCCAAGAGCATGTTGGAAGAGGTCCAGACAGCTCCAAGCCCAGCTAGATGGAGACAGATTGGGATGTCTGGAAACCAGAGTTAGCCTGCTAAATACTACCTGGTATTCCTGCAATCGCTGATTAGAAAAAAAGTAAATGTATATGAACTTCCCCAGCCCCAGATGAATCCAGATGGATGAAGACCCCACATGCTTTATACAGATCTCAGGAGCATTTTCAAATTACCAGTGCTGTGTGTGATTCATTTGCTCTCACCTCTGTTCTTCTGAATGACACTGCTTGGCAGGAGGTTTTGCCACTTTCGGAAGGTTCAGGGCCTGAGTGGGTTGCAGGCTGCCTCAGTGGAGATTTATCTTGTAGAATAATTCATTGAGCCATATGTTCCAATGAATATATACAGAGCATTGTAAATACATCCACGGAGTTTCTCATTTGCTACCAGAGGGAATGCATCCCTCATGCTCTCCAGCAAAGCATTTGACTGCAGATGTTGGAAAATATTTTGCTTTAAGTTTTGTTCTGACTGTTCCCTCTGGTATGATTTACCTGGTTTTTATTTTCTGCTAAAGTCTGAGCTCTGGGTGAGTATTTCATTTAGAAATGCCATGAGCACCCTTGGGTATTCTTGGCCTGATTATTTTCCCCAGAATAATCTCTCCTGGCATTTGCCTAGTATAGCAGAGTGAGGATGTCTCATATGCCACCTGTTTAGGCACTTGCTCCCACATGATACAGAAAAGCATTGGATTACATCTCTGAATCCCAGTAGCATAGCAAGTGACTGTCATAATTGAGGTCTCCAATAAAGATCTGGGTTGTTTTTTTTTTCAGACTGTCTAGGCCATGTTGTTTTTCTGACTTCACCTTCTAAGACACCAGCCTATGGCCAGTGTCTCTCACATTAATATCATCACTTTACCTATGCTCAACCCACTATAAACTGAAATTATTCAAGTGTTTATGCTTTGATGAGAGTCTAAGTAAGTTCAGTGGCAGTTAATGGGGACATGGACATTATGAATTAGTTTGTCTTTGATAGAACTCATAGTTTGGGGACAGCTAAAACAAAAGAGTTTGGATCAGGGCAGAAATCAAGGCAAGAAGAAGCTATAGAAATAGTTGTATCTGCTGTACAGGTAGTTGTATTTTGCAAGGGATCTTGTTCATTTTTGTAGTACTAAGAATCAGACACAAATCCTGGTAAATGGTAGGTGAGGTGAGTGTGCTCTCACCTCAGAGATCCTGAAGATGTTCTGTGAATACCACTTCCTATTCCTTTATAATGTATGTTAGAGGTAGGTGCCAAAGCATGACTTTGCATGTCAGTCTTGTAAGACCGAAAAGGATGTAAAACCATTCTGACTAGTGAGTCAGTTGATTCTTTAGACTAATGCTAGCTCGCACCATTTATAAAGAACACTCTGTCAACTAGGATCAAACAAGATACACAAAAAAAAAACATGAGAAAATAGAACAAAAAGGCAAGCAACTGATGAATATTGAGGAGAAAATAATGCATTCTTTTCCATTCTTACTTGGAGTCTCTGAGATCTCTTTAAAATGTGGTGTACATCTACAAATGTCAAGAGCCCCTACTGATGGAGATTCTTGGATTTTTATTCTAAGTAAAGACCAAAAACAATGGACGTTGTGTATGGATTGACTGTGGTTGGAAGAATGAAGTCTGTTTATATGAGAAACTTTCTCTCCGCCTATATTTGAATATTTGTCCTTGATCTCCACATGATCAGTTTAAAACCTCAAAAATAGAGAGTTATGGACAAAATTTCTCTCAAGTAGGCATTGATGTTAATTTCTCAGTGTAGATGATAAAGAAGATGTTTAAATATTTCACTCTCCTTGCTTCCCTCAACTGCTAGCAAAGAACCAAAGGAGCTTGTCATTGGCTGACTCTGTTTGTGTAAAAGCAGCCAGTGACAGCAGACACAGCTGCCACCAAAACAAAATACAGGTGTTGTCAGGCTGACAGCTGTTGGCTGTTGGAGTGTTTAAGTACCTGGGCCCAGAGTGCCCTGCAGTAACTGTAAAAAGTAGTGGAAACACTCCAACTTTAAGATGCCACAGCTGTGACAGTGATGATGGCCAGTGCCTGTTCTTCTCAAATGTCATTTTATCTTATCAAGTTCATATCCTTTTGAAAGCAGGAAAAAAAATGTGACTTCCAGAAAATGAAGTTCAAAATGGTGCTTGCCCTCTGCCATCATTGCCTGTAAAGTTAAGTTACAATTAACAACAGAAGATCAGAAACTTGGATCTCATTTGTAATCCTCCTGTAGCTATCTAAACTGATATTTAATGTGCTTTCATCTCCACGTTGAAGTTTCAAAGAGTAAAACCCAAGTCAAAACCACAGTCGAGGTTGTTTTTAACTTAGAATCTCATAAAGCTTTGTGGTGCATTCAAATTATGCCCAAACTGCTTTAGTATTTGTGACATACAATTGGGATTTGATAAGCAATATCTGTATCTTGTTGATACCAAAATAGAGTGATTGAAAAATCACTGAATCTGGTTTACCACCCCTTTATCATAAGCTGGTAAATGAAGGCTTCTGCTAGACATTGCTCATATAAATGCTTTATTTGATTCTGTATCATCTTTTACTTTCTTGTTGCATCCAAACCTAAAATGGATCATCAAGTCTTTTGCATGTTATGCTGGTCTCTTTCTTGAACAACAGTGCTTCACTAATTGAGAGTAATTTTTAGTTTATTTGCATGCAGTTGGTTAATGCTCAGCCTGTACTATGCAGCAACTTTCTTGCAGCAGCTATTTCTGTGTCTATTTGTTGCCACACATAATTGCACAAGACTGGAGTGATAGTTCGTTATGTTCTCTTCAAAATACATGCAAATGCCTCCAGAAAAGAGTGTTTTCTGCATCTGCGATGGGAGAAATTTTTCTGCCGCCTCCCTGATGTTAGAAGAAAATAAGGTTAACTTCTGATTAGATTCCTACCTGAGAGACTTTATTACTCAGGAGACTTGTGCCTTTGATTGTTTCCATAATCTACATCACACCACCTCTGTGTGTAGGACTTTGAGTAGTGCGTGTTTATAGTTTCGGTGTGTAACTTCACTCTTGGTTCATATACAGTATTAAAGTATTGCTGTGGAATGCAAATAATTAGTTTTTAATTAGAAACCAAAGAGGTTGAAGTCTTATAAAGAAAAATGTACATCTGTGACTTATGTCTGGTAAAAAACTCATAGGAAGTGAGTGTGAGATATAACTGTTAGATTATTATCATTAGTCTGTCCTAGTTCTTGCTGGATTATGTGCTACACACACACACACACACACACACACACACACACACACACACACACACACACACATATCAAGAGAAAGAAATGTTTGGATGCTGGAGACTTGTGTCACAAAGCCCTTGATTTTGAACTTCATTGAGTAACTTAGGGAAAATTTGATGGAGTGTAAGTGGTGAGTTTGAACAAGAGAAGACTGCTAATGAGTGAGTGTCATGTCTAGAACAGCAGAGGTATCATGAGCTCGTGGTGTGTGTAAGTGTGGAGAAAGAACATCAAAAGAGATGAAGACATGAAGGAGAAGTATGGGTTGAGTGGCTGCTCATCTGAGCTGTTCACGGCTTTGCTAGTTATGTACTGGGCATACTGCATAGGGTTAGCTCTTCCTTGCAAACTGAGTACATTGCTCAGTCATGGGCCAGTAAGTCAGCACACATAGAACATAGCCCCAGATATGCTGGACTCAACCTTATGAAATTCACAAAGAAATTATACTAGTAATTTCACTGGTATTTAAAAATTCAAGCCCCATTGTTTTACACTGCATGTAGTTTTAACATGAAGAGAATTCTGTTTGACTTATTACTAGGATAGTTTTATTTTGTTTTATATAAATCACATTGCTTCAGACAAATGCCTCAAATATTTATCTAACATAATCATATAGATCTGGGCTATATTTAACTGTTATACTTGGTGAATACTTTTCAGTTTGTCAAATAAGAGAAAACTTGAAAATTGAAAAAAGATTAAGTGTATGATAACTGTGATGTATTTATTGCATCTGATAATTTAATTCCCCATAATTGTTGAAAACAATGAGATAGGTTTTAAAAATGGCCTTTCGGAATTTAGAAATCAGTATTTACTTAAAATATAATGTAGATGATGTTTGGTGACGAGGCATTGTTGAGCTTGATTTAAGGGGATATATCTAACAATGTGTGATTTTTATTTCGAGAGAGGTAGGCATCTTTTTATATTTTTAAATAACTGACTTTGCAAAGCTATTATTATAAAAGTAAAATTACATTTAAACTTTTTCAACCAAAAGACTGGCATTAAATACAAACCAGACATAAGTTTCTGTATTTAGCCATTGAACTAAACCAAGACAGGAGGCATCATAACACAGCAAAAACAAAATAGAAAAACAAATGAAGAGAAAAACATTTTTTATCCTGAATCTTTATTTATATAATTTTGAAACTTAAAAAAGAACCCCCAAGCTTTTCCAAGTTAGTGTTTTGACTTACTTTACTCTTTAAGCCAGTCTTTGAGATAAACATTTTTGCCCAGAGTCAAAACCAAGTGCAACATTGATGTGCGGTACCTTATGTAAGCACCATGCTTCTGCAGTCCATGTGCGGTGTCTACTCTTGTTTCTTGGCATATGCTCAGCAACCTGCTTATGTGTAGGTGGTGGACCTAAGTGATGGTCCTGCCTTAGAGACGTTCCACTCGCTATGGAAAGGAAGCACTGGAAATTGTGTATGCAACAGTTTTCCAAAAGGCACCAAACTGGAGTTTCTTGCTGTATTACTTTCTTTTTCTATTGCTGTGATTAAAAGTCTTTTGACAAAAGCCACTTAAGGGAGACAGGTTTTATTGTAGCTCACAGTTCAAGGCACAGTTCACCATGGTAGTGAAGTCAAGGTGTCAGAGGCACGAGGCAGGTTGTCATAGCACATCAGAAATGGAAGCAGAGAGTGTTTCATGGTTGTATGCTGCTCTTTTCCTCTGCTTCCTCAGTCAGGGTCCCAGCTAGGGGACAATATCACTCACAGTGGTCAGGTTTTCCCACCACAGTTAAAGCAGTCAACACAATACCCCCAAGGCATGCCCACGGGCCTATTTCCTGGGTTATTCTAGGTTCTATTAAATTAACCATTAATACTGACCATCACATACTACGTAGCTTGAGATGTTTTAAGACATTGGTATCACTCCCTCCTGGATAGCTTGAGTCCACTCATGTCCTTATGTGTTTCTTTTTAGCTTGCTTGTCTCCACCTCTATGGAAGTAGGAAGCTAGCAAGCTAGCAGATGTAAAAAAAGATTTATTCTCCACATGAGTCAATCTGTTATTGTACACAAAGGTTATCACAGGCTTTGAGCATAGGCTGTTGTAAGAAAAGCCCTATTTTTTAATCAGGATTACTGGTCAGTTAGCTCACCAAATATGGGGAATAGCTGACCTTTTATTTTTCTATGATAATATCTTTGACTAGAATCTTTTAAAAATACTATACAAAGATTGTAGGGATAGTTTAATTAGCCTGGATTTTGACTAATGCCCTTTTAGGCTTTCTTTTTTTCTCTAAAGTTTTTCATTTGTATCTTTAGCATTCTTCTCTCGCTCCCCTCTCTGCTGTCTATACCTGTGTATGTATGTTAGCCTTAGTTTAGTTTTTTGCTTCACTTAAGAAAATGACTATTTGCCATTTTTTCCTTACCTGCATATGAAAACAGCCGTAACAATTTTATAAGATTTCATTTTATTTCATGAATTTGTCATTGTAAGAGAGGGACAGTATATACTTACTTTTTCAGAAACCATTAAGATTCACTATGCACAGTACAGAGTTTTATATTTTATAAAATCAAAGAACTTTTTATTCTTTTTATACTCATAGATAAATGGAGCTGGGTAGAAAACACCATATTACACACTTAGAAATCAGTAATATATTTACATTATAATTTGTTTTATTTGTATATTATATTATGTAATGTTTTTATATATTATTGGCCTGTCAATATTTAAAATCACACTAGTTCAGTGAGGTTTGAATCTCAAATATATGTAGTAAGAAAAAATTATTATTTTGTAATGCAATATGATTAAGTTTTTAGATTTGTTCTTATATTCATGGTTGCAAAATTAATTATGAAATAAATCAAATATCAGGTTTTATGATGTGAGTCACTTAGCATAATTTGGTGGGTCTATGGCAAAAAGTTTACATTAGTTTCTCATTTTGTATTTAGGCTAAAATCCCCTAGGCCACTGCTATACTGAGTCTCAGGACATCCAGCCAGACAAACACGGACTTTCCGATGCATGAACAAAAGGTTTCTTTATTCAAGCCAAGGCAGGAACTTCTCCTGACACTCTTTCTGCTGAAGTGAGGGAGGAAGTCCTTTTTTTTTTTTTAAACGTGGGGTTTATATAGGATAGAATTTCAAGCAGTGGATTATGTGTCCCGATGCTGTGTTATTGAGCAGGGAAACTAAAGATGAAGTAGTCATTGGAGAAACCAGTGTACATGACTGTTAACAGCTTGCCAGGATGTGTGTAGAACTATAAGGTTCTGGCTGAATATGTGGTATCTTATAGGGACATCTGGTCTTTGTAAAAAATTTTACTGTGTGCCTGTAACCTGTTTTTGCCAATTCCAGGATACATGTCCTTTATCCTGATTATTTCACTGTTTTCTCGGAGCTTGAATTCAGCCCTCCATCACCAGTTCTCTCAGGATGATGGCCTGTTTCCCAAGATGACACTGGTTCTGCTTCTTCAGACATGTATCTAAACTTGGCTTCACTGGAAACAAGACATGCTCTGTGAAGTGGAGCTTAGAAGGGAGTATAGGTGTTTTATTTAGGATATGGCCTGGGAGTGAGGACAAGGGTGAACTGCAGAAAGGGCCAGGGCTAGGATGTACCATGTGTACACACACACTCCAGCTCTGAAGGCCAACCCTGCTCTTACCTATGTGTGGAGGGCTTGTCTCAGAGAGTCTGCTCAGAGGAACAGAAGGAAAATATTTATCTCCTGGATCCTAGTCTTCCAGAGTCACAGGTGAGCCCCTCAACAGCTTGATTTCTCTGCTTATTTAGCTGAGTTGTGTTGAGTTCTGGTGGCTTCCTACAGACCTGACTGTGCTGAGGGGTGAATCAAAGGGTGCATGTCATGGCAGGTGAGTACTAACAGCTGTAACATAAAAAAGCTTCATGATAGTCCTTTCTAGAACTATCCTCTGAGCAAGGTATGGAGACAGAAGCAAAGTATAAATGATATATAATGGGGGTGTAAAATGGATCTTTATAATAATTAGGGTCTTATAACTGATGAAAGTTTATCAATATTGCATGCATGAAGTTCTAATGTAATGTGCATGCAAACAATATCATTATAGTTTTGCAAGCTGTCTGTCATATCCTTCATAGGGATGGACTAATTCTGTTCTTTACCCTCCTTCCTCCACTTTTATCTGTGTTGAGGTCTGACTATAAAGCTGTCTATCTTCAGTATCTCTTTCTGACAATTTCCAGAGTCTTAAAAACTTAGAGTATAGAAACTCCTCAAATCTGTCCTTTTCAAGCTACTTCTGGCTCTTGTTAGTGGATGTTTATGTGATATCTTTTTCCATTTGTCTGTGATGGTCCTGGATATTAAGCAGTATGAGTCGTTTCTGGGTCTTCACAGTCCTAGAGGACTTAAACACCATTAACTCGGAAATAACAATTGTGAAGATTTAAGTTAACAATGTAACTGCTAGAAGAGAAAATAACCTATTTGGGGTGGTGGTGGTAAGAAACCAAGATAGCTGAAGGAGTTAGATAAAGAGCATAATCACAATTCTTATCAGGGCATTTAAAACCAAGGAAGTATTCACTTCATGATGATGCTCCACACAAGGGCACAGGGGTTGATAGACTTACTATATGCAAATATTTTATCTTAGTGTATCCAAATGATGTTAAATGATATGAAGAAACCAACATAAAATTATTTTATATAACTATAACCTGTTGACCAAAAAGTATAGATAAGTAAAATGTGAAATATATTTTATTGAGTTTGCAAGAAGAATTAGATTATATGATTATAACTTTAGTGAATTCAATACTTAAGCTGTGCCTGCTGTTTGCATTTACGCAAATCTCAGGGATATACATTTAACATTCTTAAAATATTTTTATTTATTTTTGGGGATATATATCTAAGTGTACATGTGTGTAGGAGAGTGTGCTTGTGCCTGGAGGCCACACAGTCTATCAGATGCCTTAGAGGTGGAGTTATAAGCAGTTGTGAACAGTCTGATATGTTCTGGGAACGGGACCTGAATTCTCTGCAAGAGCAGAAGGGTCTCTTTGCTGCTGAGCCATCCCTGCAGACTATGTGTATAGTTTGTAAAGATAATTCTGCATGTACTATTAGCAATAAAATAGTGCTTATTTCACAGAATTGTTCTGGAAACTAAAGGAGTGAGTTAGCACATGAAGACTAATGCTTTTGAATCATTTTTTTTTGGTGCAGAATTCAATTCAATAAACATATACTATTGCCATTATTATTGTTATAATTGCTTTTGCCACTTCAAGACTTTTTAAAGTTTTATTTTATTAGTGAAAACCATACACAATTGTGGAAATTCAAAAAAAAATTTATTTACTTTGTGTGTGTGTTTGTGCATGTGTAGAAGTGAGTGTGCTTGTAGTAATAAAATGATAATAATAATAATAATAATAATAATAATAATAATAAAACCCAATCCACTATGGCCAGCCTAATGATTAAAATATGGAACAAGATTTTATTTGTTAACTATGAAGATTTTGTTTGTTCAAAATGTTTCCTTTAATTAGAATATTGCATACCAAAGTCATGATGAATTCTCTTTGTATTTTCTTTTTTTTTTTTTTAAGATTGCTACACATATATTTACTTTGTGTTCAGCTTTCCCTCTGAATTTTTTTTTTCCATCCCTGTGTATCCTTATTCAAGGTCCCTTCCCTCTCCCGCCACATCAGGTCATTTTTTCTTCTCCACAACTCCCCATCCCCTCCCTGGGCAGGAAGCAGACAGTCCTATGGTCCCACTGACTCAATAATGCTTGGATCAGTCTCCACTCCTGGGCAAATCCCGTTTTGTCCACCCTCCCTCAAGAGTGAGTCAGGTGTGTTCCTATAGTTGGAGTGGGGTCCAAAGGGTCAGTCCAGGGTGTTTCTGATCCCAGGATGTTCAGTGGTTGTGGTTTGCCACTTCAGCACGCTTGGCTTTTTTTTCTTGTTTGTTTGTTTAGAACCCACTAGTGAGTGAGTACATCCCCTGTTTATCTTTCTGAGATTGTGATACCTCGCTCAAGAGGATATTCTCCAAATCCATCCATTGTTGAAATAATTATATTTTGACTATATACAATGCTCTTAGAACAAATAGATTAATTTTCAAGGAGCAGCATTCACACTCTGCTTGCAGGAGCAATAAGCAAAGCAGAAACCTTGCTGTTGGAGCAGATGTTCTCTTGAAGAAGATAAAGAACCTACTTGCCTTTTTGAATGGGACTTCACAATCTTTTCTATCTTAGGGCAGTTACTTTTGTTTACCACTGGCGAAAATTCTCCAAGACAGATGGATTTGTAACCCTGCTTGTCAGTCAGTACCACTTCTGCAGCCATTTCATTGACACAAGAATCTAGTACAATGGAAGTGTCAATCAATGCACATCTCTGACCAAAAAGCTTTTCTTGTAAATCAAATAAGAGTGAATGTAACCTTTTGACTTATGATTAAATGACTTATGACTGTCACTGTGGGTTTTGTAAACAAACAGCCTTGCCATCATAGTTTATGCAGGCAGGATACATCCTGAAGTGGGATTTAGTAGAAGTCATATGAGACAACATAAAAGATAGTAAGATGTTAAAGGTGTCTCTCCTGAATACATTGTACTGCTTACATCTACTATCACCACCCTGTCTGTCCATTGAGCACACAAACCCAAACAAATTCCTATCAGCCATAAAGAAAGGAAATTCTGCTTATTCCTTTATTTTTATATATAAGTTTAAAAAAGAAAACTTGCAAGAAAAAAAACAAAATTTTTAGGGGACTTTTCTGATAATGACATTCATGTTACGAATCTCAGGAGTAACAGGCATTAATGCAGTTTGATTGCACAGTAGTAACCATGATGTCCCTGTGTCTGTCTGTTACTTTTACTAAGGTGCTGATTCATTCTCCACTCCAGCATTTTCTTACTTACTTCATAAGATCTCATACACTGTGGACACAAAACATCATAGTGAAACAATATGAAGAGGAACCTAACATGAAAAAATCCATATTTCAACAGGGGTGTAACCTGAGACCAAAATAATCCAGGTTATTGTCATATACAGGATCAAATGTATCTAATCTGTTGAGTGGCTTGAATTTAACCACTGTCAGGAGAGAAACTCTATAGAAAAAAATGAAGAAGCAAAGGTTAGTTTAGAATGACATTCTTAATACATTGGAGAAACCAGCATTATGCCCAGAATGAATTTTTTAAAATAAAATTCCACTACTATCTACCTCCTCAAGAACTAAAAGGAAGACAGCAAGAAGAAATCATTCTTAAATTAATGTAGATTTGTGGTAAGAGTTCTGAGGTTTATCGAAGTCATAAAAAGCTGCCAGTTTTATCATTTAATGTATCGATATTTATTTTCAGAATATTTTAATTCAAGCATTACAATTCTTTCTTCTTTCTCTTCTGTCTGTCTTGCTGCCTCCCTCTCTGTCTGTCTGTTTCTCTCTCTCTGTCTCCCTCTTCCCCCTCTGTGTGTGTGTGTGTTGTGTGTTTGTGTACGTGTGTTTATGTATGTGCATGTGGAGGCCAGTTAACAACATTGGAGATTTTCCTCCATCCCTTTCTACTTTGTATTTTTGAAAGAGTCTTTCAGGGATTTGGCTGGACTCACTGGCTAAAGAGCCCTAGGAAATCCTCTCTTTCTGCTCTCCACAATGTTAGAATTACAGATAAAAAACCACCATATGTCAAACTATTTTATTACTTCTTAATTTATTCTTTTATTATACAGTATATTCCAATAACCTTTTTCTCCTCCTTCCACTCTGCCAAGTTCCCCTTCTTCACATTCAATTCTCTATTTCTCTTCAGAAAAGATCATGTTTCCCAGGGTTATCAACCTAACATGACATAAGCCCTGATCATGAGGCTGGAGGAGGCACCCTAGTAGGAGGAACAGGGTCCTAAGAGCAGACAAAAGATTCAGAGACACCCCACTATTCAGAGTCCCATACAAAGACCAAGCTACACAACTATAAGGTATATGGATCTAGCATAGATCCATGCTACTGTCTCTGTGAGCCCCAATGAGCACTGCTTAATTGATTCTGTAGGCTGTGTTCTCCTGTTATCCTCGACTCCTCTGGTTCCTACAGTCCTTTCTCCCCATCTTCTGCCAGGTTCCCCCAACCTCCACCTAATATTTGGGTATGAGTGTCTGCATCTGCTCCCATCAGCTGCTGGAGGAAACCTCTCTGATGATGATTGGGCTACACACTGATCTAAGTGTATAGCAAAATATAAGGCTTATTTCATTGACTTTTTGCCAGTCATGTTTGATTCTACTCTAGGTTTCATGGCCATCTAGCTTCCAGTTCCTGGCCATCTAGGCAGCGTCAGACATGGACTTCAACTCATAACATGAACCTCAAGCTAGACCAGTCATTGGTTGGCCACTCCCTCAGGCTCTGAGCCACCATTGCAGGAGCACATTTTGCAGGCAGGGCAAGTGTGGGTTGAAGATTTTGTTTCAGGGTTGGTGTCCTGGTTTCTCCACTGGGAGTGTTGCTAAGTTACCTTAGCACTTTCAGGCTCTGTATCCTCCATAACTAGGAGACCTTGCTCAGTTCATTCAGCACAGTGGAAACTTCTATATCAGAGTTTTTAATGTTGGTTCTGGGGAGCCACTTCAGTTCCTTGTGATGCTTGCTCATAAAATTGTCACCCTTATCCAATCGGTTATTATTAAAAAATCATCTGACTGGATTAAATACATTCACATGGCCAAATTAAAACTGAGTTTGTTAATTTTGGATCTATCAATATGACTTAATTTGCAGTTACTCCCCTTGTAATTGTAATTGAGGTAAGATGAGGTCTACTGTACTAGGGTTAGACCTGATTCCAATACAATGAACACCTGTATAAAACAGTTTTGGGTGCAGAGGCACACACACAGAAGCTACCATTGGAGAAAAAACAGGTTGCAGCTGTAACGATGTATTTAGAAGACAAATAATGCCAAGAATTGTATGCATTCCTTAAAATGGGAAGAGCACATGTTGTAATGTCTCTCTACCATCCCAAGAGGCCCCTTCCCACTGACACTTGAGTTGTCACTTCTAGTTTCCAGAACTCTGAGAGACTGAACTCTTGTTCCAATTTACCCAGTTGTGTTATTTTTCTGGAGCCTGATGTAATTAATATATAATTAGAATTTGCCTCTCTGTGGGGATGGATTCTGCTTTCTTTCCCAATATGGACACATATTGAGCAGTTCCTGAATTTAAATTTAATTTACTCAGTGTGATTTTGACTGCTAACATGTTCTGATGGGTTCCTTCTACTGGATTCTCTGGTAATCTCTGCCCTGAAAGTGTGAATAGAAACCAATGATGCTTTTCATGGAATGTTACAGAAATAAAAACTACCTCTTGTGCCAGAGATTGAAAAGGAACATGAACCTCACAAGCTTGAATTCTGACTTTAAAGGGAAGATAAACTCTGGAAACTGATACACACTGTATTCTCACCTCACTGAACACTCTTTGCTTTTCTCTGTACAGATAGGTGTTGCTGTATTAGTACCTAAGACCACTGAGCCAAGATGTTTTTATGTAACAAGTATGTCAGTTCATGTAACAAGTATGAACATAAAAATAGAATATGGAAAATGTATTTATTTCAAAATTCTTTGATAACTTATTTGTATATATGCACTACACACAGGATCTCCCAAAGCCATTTTTGTAGAAACACACAACATACTTTGATGATATTCACCCCACCCTCTCTTGGCCTCCTTCCATTCTTGCTGATTTCCTTACCCATCCTAACCAAATTCTTTCTACTTTCATACCTATATTTTCATGTACCTGTGGGTTTCATTATAGGTGCTAGCATGAACATGGATGAGAAGGTCATTTACAAGAGCATGGACACCTTTACAGCAGTGATAGCTCTGAAGCAAACATCTCATTCCCTAGCAACCATTAATTGCGTATAACTTACCTGGGAGCTGTGAGACCTCATGAGCTCCTCCTCACTCCTTGGCAGAATGCTGATAGATCCAATCTTTTGCAGATTTTGTGTGTATTACATCCATTTGAGGTTTTGTGGCAGTAAGACAGCATTCCGAGCCACCTCTCTCTTCTTCTGTGTCTGAAGTTCTTTCTCTCTTCTTCTGATCTGTTCCCTGAGCCACATGTGTGTGGGAGGGGGGTTTAAATATTTATTTTATGGTTGATCATTCAACTGTTGCTTAATTTTTAGTATTAAAACACAATTAAATCTATTTTTTAAAAAAATAAATTTTGGCTTTTGAAAGCATATGCCCTGAAAAAGGACATTGATCATCTTAGCACAAATGTTTTTCAACAGTTACACTTATACCAAGAACACATCTTTATTATAAGCACTAGCTTTACATTTGAGGTCATATTCCACAGTGCATCTCTTCTTGCACTGTATCTTCAGAGAAAAGGACTTGATAAACTTTGTAATAGTTTTGACAGTTTAACTTTTTGAATGCTTACTGTAGACTAGAATATACAGGTCCTAGAGACATCTAGGGATCTGGAGACCAGCGTGGCTGCAGCCAGTACAAACTGGTGATAACTAGTGCCTTAAGACATCCTATCACTTCCACATTAACCAACTTGAGGTCTGCCTGGGGCTTTGACAACAAGGGCAGAGTCCTGATCCAAGGTGACCTGGACCAGTGAGAGAACACAGCTGCAACTTCAGATACCAGTAAATCAAAGCCCTTTCCCCTGGCTGGAAAAAGTATTTAAGGCCTTATTCTCCCTAAATAAAATTGGACTTGTTTTTTTCATCTTGTCCATGGTAGCTAGGTTGGTGCTCTCTGCTCCGTCCTACCCCCAAGAGGAGCTAGCAGGACCCTGAACAAAGCCTTACTCCAACAGTGCACATATTTTATCATTATTAAAGCCTATTTTATTTTTCTATTTATAAATATTTGTAACAAGTAACTCATTAAAAGAAAGACACCACCTTTCTTTTCTCATTACATGTAGGTCTTTAGTGTTTATGTCCCTACAAATTTAAGTTTTTGAAAGATGAAACAATATTGCTTTCTCCTCTTTTAGTGGACAGCACAGCCAAAGTTCTTATCCGGCACTATTACACAATGATGTCCTTCCCATTAGATGACTAAATGGATGTATACTATGTTTATTCCCCCCCATCCTTAAAATATCTTTCATCCATCAATCTTAAGTCTGAGAGAATTCACATGGGATAGTGCCATCCTAAGACTCATGGTCAAGACTTTACTTATTTCATTAATTGCACCATCATCATTTCAGTCTAGAATGTCACTGTTTGTCACTTTGCATCCATCTTCAGATTCATCTAATAATTGTGAGTCACTGTCCTTTGTCAATTTTCTTCTCTTTGACAGTAGAGGATGAAAATAAGATGTCTTCATTCTTAACTATGTTTGGTAGAAGCTGAAAGCAGTCTGAAAAAACACTATTTCCTTTGATCTATATTTTGAGTTAATAATATAATACTTTGGCTATCTCAGAATGAAAACAGAGGTGTGGTGCAGTAATGATGACAGCTGAATAATCCTTTTAGGAAATTCTATCATTTTTCTGTTTTCTTATTACTCATTCACTCCTAGCATTATTGGAAATAATCAGTGACAATTAAAATATCATTTTTCAGAATGATGAAATAGCAAATTGTTTCAAGGTAAAATTAATTTCACCTTGCAATTAGGTGGTAGAGTATGTTTTAATACATTTAAAATATAAATAAAATTTATCTTTGTTCTTTGTAAGAATACTAACAATTACTATCATAGAATCCACAGCAGCTTTCTTTAAAAATATAGAACTTATTAACAAAGAAACCCAGGAACTAAAACTGATTCTGAGAGATGTTACCTATATTCCAAACTGAGTGGGTACAATGGATCACAAGACCCATTTCATGGAGTGATAGAATAAGGGTTAAATGTATTTACATTATGAACTTGTTCCATTTAAAAATGTTTATAATATGTTTTTATCCCATCATGCACTTCTCCTTAGGTACACTGATCATGAGGAGTTCTTTGGCTAAGGGTTTATACTTCATTGCTCTATGAACTCTGTCAGAAGTGGATTTATCATTAGGGATCGCTGCTAGTGTGTTCAACTGTTCATCATAGACTTGGTTCAGAGATGTTCTCCAGGAAGTTCAATCATTGCATAAAAGGAAGAACATCGGAGGCCGATCCATTCACTTACCTGAACAGGAATTGGGTGGATCACTGCATGCCTTACTTCTTTAAGAAAGGGAGCTTTGTTTTTGATTTCTCAAGAAGACCTTTCATTTCAGAGTACCCAGGGTGTTATCAAGTCAGGTGGTACATCCCTGGAGTTCTGGAGATAAACTCACAGGTTAACTAAACTCTGAGGCTGCCCATTCTAGTGAGGCTTAGGGTAAGTTTTTCCAGTGTAGCTTTTCTAGACCTCAGGTTAGTCATCTTCAAATTCTGGGGAAAAAAATCAATTAGGTCTTTCTATGGATGAACTGTCATTATTAAGTGACATTACATACCATGAATCACAGTGTCTGACACACAGTAGGACTTGTTAAGAATTTGCTAATCTTTTAAACATAAGGATGATTATCAGCATATTGACCTGAAATTGTACTACTTTTAATCTCACTCACTTCTAATCACTGGTTCTCATTTTTGTTTTTAAGTTTCAAAGAACCAATGTGTTGCAGTAAGTTTTTCCCGGCCTGTTTGGGTCCGGAGATTTGTGAGCTGGCGCACTTGTGGCGCCGGTTTGGAACCTGGTTCGCGCGCCCGCAGCTTTTGTCCCCCAAAAGAAATGAATCACACGCTTATATACTTTACACTGCTTGGCCCATATCTTAAGCACATTATTAGCTAGCTCTTTCTTCTTAAATCAACCCATTTCCATGAATCTACCCACCACGTGGCTCGCAGCCCGTGGCTCACCTGAGTTCCTACATGCTTCTTCTTCGGGGGACGGATGGCGACTAGTAAACTCCACCCCTTCTTCCTACCTGGCTGCCTCTGATTCTCCACCCACTTCTACTGTGCCCTGCATGGGTCCAAACAGTGTAAAGTATATAAGCGTGTGATTCATTTCTTTTGGGGGGCAAAAGCTGCGGGCGCACAGACCAGGCTCCACACCGCCGGCACCACACGCGTGCCAGGTCACAAATCTCCGGACCCAAACAGGCCGGGAAAAACATACTACAACAGATGTGGTTCCCTGTGTCAGAGTCTAAGAAGTGTATGATATTTCTCCTTTTCATACTGAATGTCTTTACTGTTTTTGTATTCTGCATAATAATATTTCTTCTCTCTATTTTTATCATCTGATTATGACTTATGAAAACCTAGTATCTGACACTGATGGTATTACTAGGATATGTTTGATTATGACAGGGGCATGATCTGAACATTAACTGTCCTTAACTAAAAGACAGATAATACTTTACCTGTATTAGAAGACAGAATCTAGTGTGTAATTTAGTAAAGTCGTTGTTATATAAACCCTTGAATTTTTCATGCATATTTTCTAAAACAAATTTTATATCCTAAATATCTGTAGCTATCTTTGTCAGCAAATTACAGTTATAAAAAATGATAAGCATAAATAATCATTTGAAAATGGAGTGAGTGATCACTTTACCCTAATTAGGGGGATATTATTTAAAAGATAGAAATAGCAAATAATGTGGAAAAAGGGGAACCCATAAATTGTTAGTGGGAATATAAATTAGTGGAGCTGTTATAAAAAATGGTATGAAGACTTCTTAAAAATCACTGACAAAACAAACAAAAACCTGAAAATAGGTCTTTCATGTTATCCAGAGTCTCCACTCTTGAATTCATCTGCACAGCAAATAAAATCAGTATGTCAATCATCTTGTTTTATAGCACGAGTCATAATATCAGGGATAAAAATCAATCTATGTGTCTACCAAAGACTAATGTATGAAGTACACTGTACAGTACTATTTAATTGTAAAAATAGATTAGATCCTATCACTGCGGCAGCATGAATGGACTTAGAAGACTTCATATTATGTGAAATAAACCAAGAACAGAATGACAAATATCATGTGATTATATAGTCATATATGGGATCTGAAAAACCTGATCTCATTGAATTTGAAAGAAGACTGCTGGTTTGCAGGGACTTGGGAACACTTAGCTGTGTTTAGGGACTGGTTGGTTACTGGGTACAATGTTGTAACTAAATAGAAAGCAGGATTATGTTTTGTTCCCTACACTTAAGCTTCTTAAACCATGAGTCACAAGTAACTGAATGTGAAAAAAATGTGGAAACACTTTCACAACATAATGGCAAAAATTAATACAAATTGAAATGTAAAGTGAGTCTGAACTGTTTCTGGCAGTACTCAGGTCTTGCATTCTGTGACTTCACATCAGTTTTGGTTCTGAATTGCAGGTATGTATGTATTCTGTGCACAC
>PVIH01008983.1:27754-86180 GCA_004025045.1 Sigmodon hispidus | reverse complement strand
CGCTATGAATTTTCCTCTTAAGACTGCTTTCATTGTGTCCCACAAGTTTGGATACGTTGTAGATTCATTTTCATTGAATTCTAGGAAGACTTTGATTTCTTTCTTAATTTCTTCCTTGACCCAGAGATGGTTCAGCTGATTGATGTTAAGTTTCCATGAGTTGGTAGGCTTTCTTTGGGTTTTGATGTTGTTGAACTCTGACTTTAGGCCCTGATGGTCCGATATGTTACAAGGGATTATTTCCACCTTTTTGTATCTGCTGATATTTGCTTTATGACCAATTATGTGGTCGATTTTGGAGAAAGTTCCATGAGGAGCTGAGAAATATGTATATTCCTTTGCCTTTGGGTGGAAGGTTCTGTAGATATCTATGAAATCCATTTGCATCATATCCTCATTTAGACTCCTTATTTCTCTGTTGAGGCTCTGTCTGCTTGATCTATCCAGGGTTGAAAATGGGGTATTGAAGTCTCCCACTATTAGGGTGTAAGAATTGATGTGGGATTCGAGCTTTAGCAGTGTTTCTTTTACATATGTAGGTGCCCCTATATTAGGGGCATAAATATTTAAGATTGAAATCTCCTCTTTTTCTTGTGATGAATAAGTAGTGACCCTCTTGGTCCCTTTTTATTGCTTTTAGCGTAAAGTCTACTTTGTTAGATATTAGGATTGCAACCCCTGCTTGTTTCTTAGGACCATTTGACTGGAAAATCTTTTCCCAACCGTTTATTCTAAGCCTGTGTCTGTCTTTAGTTGAGGTGTGTTTCTTATAGGCAACAGTAGGATGGCTTCTGTTGTTGTATCCATCTTGTTAGTGTGTGATGTTTTATAGGAGAGTTGAATCCATTGATATTACGGGAAATTAGTGACCATTGATTCATATTTCCGAGTTGGCAGATTTTTATAAGAATTTTTTTATTATTAATTCGACCTTCTCATGTGCTAAAATTTTTTTTACCAGTTTTCTTTTCTTGAGTCAGTATTGATAGTTTGTGATTGTTTGTCTATTTCTTCCAAGCTAACTGCACTGTTGACGAGCAGTTATTAGTAGTATAAATTTATACATTGTTTCTTTCATTTCTTTCTTAGTAATTTGAATCTTTCTTATATGTATTTGTCGATTTTACAGGTCCTTTGTATAAAATATCATTTTATTGAGTTGGTGTATTTCCAGACTGTTTTGGATTGTTTTGCTACTCTTTACCTTTTTTGGGGGTTCTTTTATTTTTTTTTAATTATGAATAAAGAAGTCACATTTTCTATCTGTCTATATCCTTATTCAAGGTCCCTTCCCCCTCTCACCACATCAGGTCATTCTCTCTTCTCCATTTCCTCCCCAGCATGGGCAGGAGGTCCCAAGGTCCCAAGGTTCCAATATTGTTCAGTTCAGCCTCCACTCCTGGCAGATCCAGTTTTCTCCCCCCAACATCAAGACTGAGTCAGGTGTGAGTAAGAGGGAGTGAGATCCAAGGTGTCAGTCCAAAGTGTTTCAGATCTGAATCTGTTCAGTCAGTGGTTGTGGTTTGCAGCTTGGACATGCTTTGAATTTGGTTTTTTGTTTAGAGTCTACTAATGAGTGAGTACATGCATCCCTTGCTTACCTTTCTGGGTTTGTGATATCATTCTGAGGAGGATTTTCTCCAAATCCATCCATTTGCCTGCAAATTTTGGGGATATTATTTTTTCTTACTGCTGAGTTGTACTCCGTTGTATAGATGTACCACAGTTTGTTAATCCATTCTTCAGTTGAGAGGCATCTAGGTTGTTTCCAGCTTCTTGCTATTATGATTAATGCTACTAGAATGTAGTTGAGCTAATGCCTTTGGAGTGTGACTGTGCTTCTTCAGGGTATACACCCAGAAGTGGTATTGCTGGATTCTTGGGGACATTGATTCCCAGTTTTCTGAGAAACTGCCATACTGCATACCAGAGTGGCTGAACAAGCTTACACTCCCACAAAAAACAGGTTTATGTTGAGGTCTCTGATCCACTTTGTTTGAATATTGTGCAGAGTGACAGGCTTGGATCTATTTGCATTTTTCTACACACTACCATCCAGCTATGCCAACACTATTTGTTAAAGATACTATCCTTTTTTCCATTGAATATTTTGGGCCTCTTTGTCAAAGATCAAGTGTTCATAGGTGTTTAGGTTAATGCCTAGATCCTCAATTCCATTCCATTGATTCACAAGTCTATTTTTATGCCAGTAAAAGGCTGTTTTCATTACTCTAGCTCTATAGTATAACTTGAAGTCAGGGATGGTGATGCCTCCTGGAGTTCTTTTGTTGAGCACAATTGTTTTGGCAATCCTGGCTTTCCTGTTATTCCAAATGAAGTTGAATATTGTTCTTTCAAGGTCCATAAAATCTTGTTTTGAGATTTTGATGGACAATGCATTGAATCTGTAGATTGCTTTTGGTAGAATTGACATTTTTACTATGTTGATTCTACCTATCCAGGAACATAGGAGAGCTTTCCATTTTCTGATATACTCTTCAATTTCTTTCTTTAATGATTTAAAATTTTTGTCAAATAGATCTGTTTCTCCTTTGGTTATAGTTACTCCAAGGTATTTAATACTATTTGCAGCTATTATGATGGGTATGTTTCCTTTATTTCTTTTTCAGCCTTTTTATCTTTAGTATATAGTAGGGCTACAGATTTCTTTGAGTTAATCTTGTATCTTGCTACATTGCTGAACGTGTTTATCAGCCGTAGCAGTTCCCTGGCAGAATTTTCTGTGTCACTTATATATACAATCATATCATCTGCAAATAGAGATAGTTTCCCTTGTTTTCCAATTGGTATCCTCTTAATTTCCTTTCATTCTCTTATTATTTTATCTAAAACATTGAGAATATATTGAATAAGTAAGAGGAGAGAGGACATCCTTGTCCAGTTCCTGATTTTAGTGGGATTGCTTTGAGTTTTTCTCCATTAAGTTTGATACTGGCTGTTGGCTTCTTGTAAATAGCCTTTATTATATTGAGATCTTTCTTTGTAATCCTGATCCCTCCAGAGCTTTTATCATAGAGGAGTGTTGGATTTTCTCAAATACTTCTTCAGTATCTCAGGATATGATCATGTGTTTTGTTCCTTTAGTTTGTTAATATGATGGATGATGTTTACAGTATTTTTGTATATTGAATCATCTCTGTATTTCTGGGATTAGTCCTACTTGATCATGGTCGATGTTATCTTGTATGTATTGTTGTATTTACGATTTGCCATAATTTTGTTGAGAATTTTAGCATCAATATTCATGACAGAAATTGTCTGTAATTCTCCTTCTTTGTTGTATCTTTGAGTGGTCTGGGTATTAGGGTAATTGTGCCCTCATAAAAGGAATTAGGCAATATTCCTTCAGTTTCTACTGTGTGAAATAGTTTGAGGAGTAAGGGTATTAATTCTTTTTTGAATGTCTGGTAGAATTGCACTGAAACCATCTAGACCTGGGCTTTTTTGTGGGGGAGGCTTTTAATGACAGCTTCAATTTCCTTAAAGGTTATAGGACTATTCAGGTAACTATCTGTTCTTCATTTAATTCTGGTAAATGGTAAATGTCCAAAAAGCTATCCATTTATTCTAGGTTTTCCATTTTTGTGGAATATAGATTTTCAAAGTGTGAGCTGATAATTCTCTGGATTTCCTAGGGGTCTCTTGTTATATCCCCCTTTTCATTTCTTATTTTGTTGATTTGGATACTCTCTCTCTCTCTGCTTTTTGATTAGTTTGGATTATGGCTTATCTCTCTTGTTAACTTTCTCAAAGAACCAACTCTTGGATTTATTGATTCTTTGTATTGTTCTTTTTATTTCAATTGTATTGATTTCAGCTCTAAGTTTGATTATTTCCTGCCATCTACTCCTTCTAGGTGAATTTGCTTCTAATTGTTCTTAGGCCTCCAGCTGAGCTGTTACTTCTCTAGTGTGGGATTTCTCTAGGCTTTTCTTATAGGCATCTAGTGCTATAAATTTTCCCCTTAAGTCTGCTTTCATTGTGTCCCACAAGCTTGGGTACATTGTAGATTCATTATCAATAAATTCTAGGAAGACTTTGATTTCTTAATTTCTTCCTTGACCCAGAGGTGGTTCAGCTGAGTGATGTTTAGTTTCCATGAATTGGTAGGTTTCTGTGATTTTTGATGTTGTTCAACTCTAACTTTAGGCCCTGGTGATCCGATATAATACAAGGGATTATTTCCATTTTTCTTCTATCTGTTGATATTTGCCTTATGATCAATTGTTTGGTCCATTTTAGAGAAAGTTTCATGAGGAGCTGAGAAAATGTATATTCCTTTGCATTTGGGTAGAAGCTTCTGTAAATATCTATTAAATCCATTTACATCATAACCTCTGTTAGACTCCTTATTTCTCTGTTGAGTCTTAGTCTGGTTGACTTTTCCAGGGGTGAAAGTGGGTTATTGAAATCTCCCACTCTTAGGGTATGAGAATTGATGTAGGATTTGAGTTTTAGCAGTGTTTCTTTTACATAGGTAGGTTCCCTTATACTAGTGGCATAAATATTCAGGATTGAAATCTCCTCTTGACCAATTTTTCCTTTGATGAATAAGTAAGGACCAAGTTGGTCCCTTTTAATTGCTTTTAGTTTAAAGTCTACTTTGTTAGATATTAGGATGGCAACCCCAGCTTGTTTCTTAGGACCATTTGATTGGAAAAATTTTTTCCAACCCTTACTCTGAGCTTGTGTATTTCTTTGTGGTTCAGGTATGTTTGTTGTATGTAATAGAAGGATGTCTTCTGTTTTTGTATCCAACTTGTTAGTGTGTGTGTTTTTATAGGTGAGCTGAGTCCATTGACGTTAAGGGATATTAATGACCACTGATTGATATTTCCTGCTATTTTTGTTGGTAGCTTATATGCATTTCCTTTCTCTGGGCTATTCTTCTCTGGGATTATTGATTGTTTGTGGTTTCATGGGTGTATCTCGGATCCTTTGGTTGGAGTTTTCCCTCTAATACTCTCTGTAGCGCTGGATTGGTAGATAGGTATTGTTTCAGTCTGATTTTGTCATGAAATACCTTGTTTTCTCCATCTATGGTGATTGATAATTTTGCTGGGTATAGTATTCTAGGTTACAGCCATGCTCTTTTAGTGACTGTATAACTTCTGACCAAACCCTTCTAACTTTCATCATTTCCATTGAATAGTCAGGTGTTATTGTGCTGGGTCTGCCTGTATAAATAAGTTGGCCCTTTTCTTTTGCGGCTCTTAAAATTTTTACTTTGTTTTGTATTTTTGTGGCTTGATTATTATGTGGCATGCTGACTTTTTTGGGGGGTCATATCTATTTGATGTTCTATAAACTTCTTGTATCTTTATAGGCATTTCCTTCTACAAGTTAGGATAATTTTCTTCTATGATTTTATTGAATACATTATCTGTGCCTTTGAGATGGTCTTCTTCTTCTTCTTCTTCTTCTTCTTCTTCTTCTTCTTCTTCTTCTTCTTCTTCTTCTTCTTCTCTTCCTATCATTCTCAAGTTAGTCTTTTCATAGTGTCCCAGATTTCCTGAACATTTTGCATTATGGCTTTTTTTGCATCTAGATTCAATCTTTTGTTGTTTCATGAGATCCAGCCTTTAACACACCCATATTATATTACTATTCAAACAAGATTCCAAGGGAGACACAGATATTTAGACTTCAACAGTGCTATCCTGACACTCAGATATGTCTATCCTAACTGAGGCTATAGAATCCTAGATATTAAATTCTAAATTCAAAACTGGAGAAGGTCTTGGTGCTAACTGAAGTGCTACATTCTTTCAGCCTATGAGAAAAGCATGCAGTATTAATCCTTCTGTATGTGCCTTTTTAAGACCTGACATAATTAATTCCACTTTAATTAAATATCCTACAAACCTCATTATTTCATTTGTCCTGATGTTTCATATTGTTTCTACAGTCATAAATTAATAGATGTCTATTTTGGCTTTATTTTGTTTTACAGTGAATAGAGCAGCAACAATTATGAATGACTATGTATCTGTTTATGTTGACTTATTTTCTGTCCTTCAAGAATATACTTGATTTTTTTAGATATGGATTACAACAGTTCTGTTTCTATAATTTTTTCTCTAGTTGCTATAAAAGTTTACATTCCCACAAGTTGTATATAACTTTATGCTTCTTCATGCTCTTTGATAATATTTCTGATATTTGTTTCTTTGTATATAGCCAATCTTTATTTAACAATCTGCAACCAAAAGACAGTTTTAGCTTGTATTTTTCTGAGTGAAAGGTGTCAAACAAATTATTTGTTGGATGCTTGTATTTTTAATGTAAATATTGTTTCTTTAGTATACTAAGCCATTTATTTCTCAGACATGAAATCATTTCAGTTATGTATATACTTGCTCTATGTATGAAAAAAAACATTCTGATGATACCCTAGTATTCTTTGTATTCCTATGACAAAACTATATTAGCTAAAATAAGTTTATGCAAAGAGGTTATTTAGATTATGTTTCCAGCTCACAGTCCATTTTTGAGGATGTTATGGTAAGAACTAAAGAAGTACCATGAAACAATACCAAGTGCTGACTTGTTCATAGGCTCATTCTTAGCTGTATTTAATGTATTATCACCCACACAGGTGTTGTGCTGCCCATCTGGGGCTACATCATTCTACATCAATAAATAACCAAGACAACTACATTCACACATACATAGGAAGAAGGCAATCTGTTCAATGCAATTTTTAATTGAAATTCCTACTTAAATGTTTCTAGGTAGTTTCAAAATAATAATTAGGGTAGATGTAACTAGGACAGAATTTCTTTTTCCTTTCTCAAGGGCATGTTTTTACTCTTACAGCTTTACAGTTTTTAATCTGCTCCAGTAATCTACACAAATATCATAAAACTCTAATGTAGAAGTAAGCCCCAAATTGATATATTTTTCTACTCAAGTACTGTATATTAAACATATATATGTATATATACATACACACATATAATTTAAAACTCTACAAGTTATACAGGGCAAGCTTATACAGCACTGCGATTCAAAGTTTTCATCCTGTTTCCTGACAACTTCCTATTTGATTTGCATCTTCTCACTGGGCCTTAATTTTATCTATTCCTTTCATGTACAAGTACTCTGTAAGGACTTAATTTTTATTATACACATTATTTTTTTAAACAAATTTGTGTATGTTACTAACAGATCACATCTTTGCCCTCCCTTTCTCAAAGTTACAGTGACTTAAAACAAAAACTTTATGAAATAATAGAAAATATAATAAAAACTAAGAGATTCTTTAAGCACTGAAGGGAAAAGATTTATTCACGTTAAGCAGAATCAACGAGCTGAAGAAATTACATACAACACCCAAACTTTCAAATATGTTTAGATGTGGATTTAACTTAGTTCTGACATTAAAACCACTAGCCATATCTTTCTCTTGTTCAAGTAGCCATAAAGAAACTGTTATGACTCTGACTCTAGAGATTTAAGCAGGACTTAGCTGGTTTGCTCTGATATCAAGTCTCTCACAACATAAGGATCAAGGTGACATCTGGAACTGCTGTTATCTCAAGTCTCAATTTTGCAGAAAATCCTCTTTAACACGCATTCATGTGTCTTCTTTCAGGCTTTTAGTTTGCACTGGCTGTTGCTGAAGGCATTGCTTTAAATATCAACCTCTACTCATGGCTTCAAGTCAGTTTCCTTTCTTAACAGTAGAGTCAACATGATGCAGTGAGATCGGTGAGACTGGGATGGTAAATGCACATAAGCAGTATAGACAGCAATATTTTAAGACACATTTTCAAAATACCATGACATCATGTTCCCATTATTATTTGGTCTCCATGGTTCTCACTCAGGAAAAAAAGGAACATAGTCAGCAGTCAAATTCATCAGAGTTTATACATCAGTTTAGGTTAAAACAGACATTCCTAATGCTACCATTTAAATTCTCATAATTTCGTTTTCCTCTCAGGATAGAATAATATTCTTGCAAATTTCTTAAAGAAATCACCCCATTACTCTCTTAGCTTATAGTCATTAAGGCTTCATCATTTAAATTCATGTATACACTATGTCCATGGTCTATACAGATTAAAAAAATAATTTTAGTTTAGATTGCTAATCTAACAAAATAGACACATTATTTTCCCTTCATACATAAAACATGCAGAAAAAAAGGAACATAGAAAAATTAACAGATTTTTTTTTCTAAAATTTTGAAGGGTCACACTATGCCTTCCTCATGATCTTCTCAAAGAATTTTCAGGAAGAAGTTTGAGTCAAACTTTGTTTTTTTCATTCTGAATGTGACTTAGAAGACTTACATCTTTATGTTCTTTTTTCTTTGTGTATGTGTAATTGTTATTCTCTTTGTGTTTTATACCATTTTGAATATGATTTATATTCAGAAACCTTAATTTTATTTTTAAGGAGATATTTTTCTGTATGACCTGCACTGGTTTTGGACCATATAATGTCCTTCTACACACAAATAAGTGGTTGCCATTAGAGCTGTGTGCCTTCACACCTAGCACGAGTCATGCTTATCAATGCATATGGCAGGAGTCAGAGGTTATGTTTATCCTTCAATTTTTACATATAAATTCATGTAGAGATGATGGACAATGACAACATGTATATTTATTCCACATGAAATCTAAACATTTCTGACTTTATTTTATCATATTAATACAATTACAGTTTTATTGAGATATAAAAAATAAAAAATATTCTATAATTTTAATGTAATAAAATATAATATGAAAATATAGTATTTATATTTTTGTAATTATATCTTACTAGTTTTTAATATGTGATATAGAAAACACTACATATAATTACATATGCTTTCTTATAAAAAAAACTTTCTCTACATTACTACTCAATCTAATTTATCATCCAATATAAGCATATAGATTATATTTGTATTCCTTTCTTTTTGATAATTAAACCTAGAGTTGTTGCAGCATACAGTAATTATATATGCAACTATTTAAAGAGTTATCATAATTTTAAAATGACTTTAATTTTTTAAATTTCATCTGCAGTGTATGGCAATTCAGTTTCTCCACAATCTTGTCAGTACTTGTTAATTTTTTGTCTTTAGAAATTTTAGCTCTTGTAGTAAGTGTTAGCTAGATGATAACTTCTTATGGATTTTACTTACACTTTTTAATGATTAATGGTAACAAATATCTTCTCATGTACTTATGGTTATTTTCATATATTATTCTGAAAATGTGCATAAAATATTTGTTCATTTTGAATTGGTTTCTCTATTGACTTCTTATTGAATGTTTATTTATAAATTTTAAAACCTGAATTGTTTTTTAGCATGGATTCAGTCTTAAATTTCTGGTTATGTTAATTGGACAATTATTTTTTAATACTATTATATATATGCCAGTATTGTAACTTTAAGTTAATTGTACCATGCTGGTTATTAATATAGTTTATAGGCGTCATATCCCTATTGTTTGCTTCCATCCTTTGGAAATGTACATGGCTCTCTGTCATACCGTGAAACTTAGTCATCAGCAAGTGAATATTTAAGTCAGTTTCATTTCAGATATTTCTAGGTTCTGTTTTTGAAGTGCTCAATGCGTTAAGCAATAGATGCTTGATTTCTCTCTTCTAGGGGCAAACAAAATCAATAACAATGGCCTAAATGCTAGCCAGTTTTGTGGACTACAGCATAGCATGTGTTGTACAATTTTTAGATAAATAATAATGGTAAAAGAATCATTAAAAAATTTGATCATACTTTATTATAAAATAGTACTTATGAGCAATCAAAAAATTTTATGCTGTTGAACAAAGTAAATGGAACTATGGTTCTACCCTCAGTGAGAGTAAAGTAATCATGGAGAGATGGGGCATAGTATACATGATGCTGTACAATGTACACAATGATAAATGATACACTAACATGGAATTCTATAAACACATTATGGAGCAGCAGACTGTTAGTGAAGTCTATTTTGTAGTATTTTTTTTCTCCTAGTTGATTCTAAATTATTTTAATTTGATCATATTAACTTTCAAAAATGGGCTGTTTAAAATTAACTAACATTGAAAGGAAATAATTTAAATCCAGGCAGAAAAATAGAAAATACTTGTGTGAAACAATTAGTTTTAAAATATTACAAATTTAGAAACCAATTTATTCTGCTTTATTTTAATTTAGCATGAATGACAAGCATCCAAAGGATGAAAACATAAGCAGAGATAACAAAAAAAATGTTAACTTCTATATTCTGGAAAAATTTTTAAGTATTTCACCTGTGAAATAATCAGATTCAAAGTTTTAAAATTCACTGAGGTTTTTCATGCATCTCCTGGCACTGGGAGAAGAGCAGTAGATTTAATGATACAGAAGATGGGGTACTTTCAATAATCTAAGGGAGAAAATATGAGGAATAAAATGTATCTAGTGCAATTGCTGAAAGAAGGAATTAATTTGGTATATTTTGCTCAGAGGTCCTGAGTTCAATTCCCTGCAACCACATGGTGGCTCACTACCATCTATGATGACATCTGATACCCTCTTCTCTATACTGTATACATAGTAAATAAATCTTTAAAAAAGACATTAAAATGATAAGAAAAAATACCCATCAAGACAAAATATTTTTTTCATTTTAAATACATATTTTATTCATATTTTTATTTTTTTATTCATGTTTTTTCAGACTTCGTTTCCCCTCCCACCCCTCCCAGTCACTCACTCTTCTCCCCACCAAGGGCAGGAGGTCACAAGGTCCCAAGGTGGCTTAGTTCAACATGCACTCCAGGCTGATATGCTTTCCTCACCCCCACATCAAGACTGAGTCAAGTGTTCCTCTGGAGGCAATGGGATCCAAAGTACCAGTCCAACGTGTTTCAGATCCCAAGCTCTTCAGTGCTTGTGGTTTACAGCTTGGACATGCTAAGCTTTTTTTGTTAAAAGTCCACCAACGAGTGAGTATATCCCCTGTTTATCTTTCTGAGTTTGTGAGACCTTACACAAGAGGATATTCTCCAAAGACATCCATTTGCCTGCAAATTTTAGAGTATCATTTTTTTTCTTACTGCTGAGTAGTACTCCATTGTGTAGATGTACCAGTGCTTGTTAATCCATTCTTCATTTGAGGGGCATCTAGTTTGTTTCCACGTTCTTGCTATCACGAATGATGCTGCTACCAACATAGTTGAGCTAATGTCTTTGGAGTGCAAATATGCATCTTTAGGGCATATGCCCACTAGTAGTATTGCTGTATCCTTGGGGAGATTGATTCCCAGTTTTCTGAGAAACCACCATATTGCATTCCAGAGTAGTTTAGCAACCTTTCACTCCCACCAACAATGGAGGAGTGTTCCCCTTGCTCTGAAACCTCTCCAGCATAGGCTGTCATCTGTGTCTTTTATCTTAGTCAATCTGTCAGGTGTAAGGTGGTCTGTCAAATTTGTTTTGATTTGCATTTCTCTGATGGCTAAAGATGTTGAGCACTTTTTCAAGTGCCTTTCAGCCATTTGTAATTCTTCTGCTGAGAATTCCCTTTTTAGTTCTGAATCCCATTTTTTGATTGGGTTATTCAAGGCTCTAGTTTCTTGAGTTCTCTATATATTTTAGAGATCAGTCCTCTGTCACTTGTAGGGTTGGTGAAAATCTTTTCCCATTCTGTAGGCTTTCTCTTTGTCTTATTGACTGTGTCCTTGGCTTTACAGAAGCTTCTCAGTTTCAGGAGGTCCCACTTATTGATTGTTGTCCTTAGTGTCTGTGCCACTGTTGTTATATTTAGGAAGTGGTCACCTGTGACAATGAGTTAGAGAATATTTCCCATTTTCTTTTCTATGAAGTTTAGTTTATGTTGAGGTCTTTTATCCACTTAGATTTGAGTTTCGTGCAGGGTGATGGGCTTGGATGTATTTGCATTTTTCTATACACTACCATCCAGCTATGCCAACACCATTTGTTAAATACACTATCTTTTTCCCATTGAGTATTTTGTTGAGGATTTTAGCATCAATATTCATGAGAGAAATTGTTCTGTAATGCTCCTTCTTTGTTACGTCTTTCAGTGGGTTGGGTATTAGGGTAATTGTGGCTTCATAAAAGGAATTTGGCAATATTCCTTCAATTTCTAATGTGTGGAAGAGTTTGAGGGGTATTGGTAATCTTTGAAAGTCTGGTAGTACTCTTCACTGAAACCATCTGAACCTGGGGTCTTTTTACTTGGGAGGCTTTTAATGACAGCTTTAATTTTCTTTAGGGTTATACGTCTATTTAAGTATTTAATCTGTTCTTTACATTTTTGCTATTTAATTTTGGCAAATTGTGCTGTCTGAAAAGCTGTCCAATAATTCTAGGTTTTTCATTTTTGTGGAGTATAGATTTTCAAAGTATGACCTGATAATTCTCTGGATTTCATGGGATTTGATTCTGTTTTTATTTCCCACTTTTGATTTCTGATTTTGTTGATTTTGATACTCTCTCTCTGCTTTATGGTTAGTTTGGATAAGGGCTTATCTATCTTATTGACTTTCTCAAAGAACCAACTCTTTCATTCTTTGATTCTTTGTATTGTACTTTTTGTTTCAATTGTATTCATTTTAGCTCTAAGTTTGATTATTTTCTGCTGTCTACTCCTTCTAGGTGAGTTGAATATTTATTCCTCTAATATATGCACAACTCTCTTTGAAAAAGAAACAATACTAAAGCTCAGATCCCACAACAACTCTTACACTCTAATAGTGGGAGACCGCAATAAATCCCTTTCACCCTTGGAAGGTCAACCAGACAGAGACTCAACAGAGAAATAAGAAGTAACAGAGGTTATGATGCAAATGGATTTAATAGATATTTACAGAAGCTTCCACCCAAACCCAAAGGAATATACATATTTCCCAGCACCACATGGAATTTTCTCTAATATTGACTATATAATTGGTCATAAAGCAAATATCCATAGATACAAAAAAGTAGAAATAGTCTATTGTATCATATCAGACCACAATGTCCTAAAGTTCAACAACATCAAAAATCAATGAAAGCCTGCCATCTCATGGAAACCAAACCTCACTCAAGTGAACCACCTCTGGGTCAAGGAAGAATTTAAGAAAGAAATCAAAGACTTCCTACAATTTAACGAAAGTGAATTCACAACATACCCAAACTTGTGGGACACAATGAAGGCACTCTTGAGAGGAAAATTAATAGTACTAGATGCATATATGAAAAACCTAGAAAAATCCCACACTAGAGAACTAACAGCTCAGCTGAAAACCTTAGAACAATTAGAAGCCAGACATAAAATATTAATTTTAGTTAAGAGACAGGAGCTTCAGCCAACTATAATTATTTAGTCATTGAAATTCATGCAACAGAAGAAAGAAAGACCAAAAAAATGGAAAAGAGAAATGAATATAAAATATTTTTAAGCTTCAACCTGAACAACTTGAACTCAATTTAAAAATTCTGAATCTTATTTCAACTCTTTTTTATACCAATATATATTTTATTCTTGACCTCTTTCAGATGGTTCATATTACTGGAAAACACATGATATCAAATTTTTCAGACTTTTAATTTTAGCATGCAGATTAATTAGGATTCTATATGAGCTGAATAGCTCCTGCAAGGTTAGGAAACTTGGTTAGGAAACCTGAAGCCATTGTTCTCTTGCTGTAGTTCATGTTTTCTCCCCACCTTTACTATTTCCACATCTTAAATTTCCAGAGTACAAATTCAAGTTGAAAAAAAAAAAAGAAAAATAGGAAAGATTGTATTTTTTTTTTGCTTTTTGTATTTAATTAGATTGAGTCTTTGATGTCCGCTCTGTTTTAAAATCTATGCTATCTAATAACTGTATTTTTGATATGATATCTATTTCTGTGCATTAAAATATATTATTCAAAAAGAAGAATGTTAAGGGAAACCGTAATGAGAAGCTTCTAAAAATCAGTTCCTCGAGGTTCTTTAAGGAACAGAAACAGAGCTGGGGGTTGGGATTCAGTATTCTACCTTTTGAAAAATAGGGAAATTTTCCATTATGATTTCCTGGAAACACTGTCTAGGAATGAATCTTTTGCTTTTCCATGCTCTTTTACAAGTAAAACTCACTAGGATACAGTATTATGTTGAATTTACAGGGGTATGTTGCCTGGAAACTACTGAAGTTATACATAGTTTTTTCTTCAGTTAGATTAGATTGGCTTTATTAATGGTAACTGTGTGAGGTTGTCAATTCAGGTCAGATCTATTACTATGAACAGCAATCAAAATGACAAGGCTTGCAAAGATGGTGGGACAGAAAAAACAGCATTGAATGAATTAACAGGTATTAGGTGGAAATACCTGGGAAACTCAATAAAAATGTCTGGGAACAAAGCAAAGTATTTAAAAATATTGACCACAAAAATCATAAAATTCCTACGCACCCTCAAATGAGACTTTATCTAAGCAAGCGAGATAGGGTAAATTTGCTTAGTTATTGCAGTACAGGCTTCTGAACTCAGCCTATCCATGGTCCTTTACTCTTTGCTCACCAACAGCATCATTTCTCTTTTATTTCTGTA
The DNA here is from genome assembly GCA_004025045.1 of Sigmodon hispidus. NCBI lineage: Eukaryota > Metazoa > Chordata > Mammalia > Rodentia > Cricetidae > Sigmodon > Sigmodon hispidus. The sequence continues at coordinate 71,627 of PVIH01008983.1, read as the reverse complement.
ATTATTAACTTTGTGCTTTTACAGTTTGTGTTAATGAAATAAAATTAATTTTATTTTATTATGAATTCCAGAATCTATATTGAATAGACGTCTCTCTGAGACGTCATGTGGGATCATCTCAATTTTAATGCCCAAGTAGAGTGTCTCAAAATCCCTCCAGTGTTTCTGTATCATATTTATTCCTTCAACAGACAAATACAAACTTGAACCACAATGGTATTTTATATGTCTCAGTTGGTTATGATACATCACAGCTCAAAACTCTCCATTCCCCCATTTCCTGAAGCATCTAAGTGTTAGCTCACATCCATATAATTGTCTGATAACCTATCCTTTTCCTTCCTTGCTCCCATGCTCCTCTGATCAAAGTGGCATCTTATTTTGTAAATCTGCTAGTAATATTTTTAAAGTGACCCTTTATTCTGTGAATACTGTCCCCTAAGATGTTCACTTCTTGAGCACTATTATCATGCTGAAATGTATTTTGTTATTTTTTCTGTGCTCTGATCTTTCAGCCTAATTTTATTAAATATACAGTATATCACCATTATTGGTGATGAGTTTGAAAATCAACTTGCAAATCAGTCAGTCAGAAAAAGCTTCTTCTACATACTAATTGTCTCTGCTTCTGTAAATTTGGGGAAGTCTGTGGTAAATATTGTTAGTTTTAGGAACTTCTTGAGACATGTTAGTTTTATTTACTTCTGAGGCTTAAGAATCTTTTCTCTATCTTCAAAGATGGAAAGTTTCAATGCAGAGGAAAGAACTACAATTATTTTCCTAAGTGAATAAACAGCAAATTACCTTTCAAATTTCCTTCTAAACAATGTGTGTGTGTGTGTATGTGCTTATAGATAATTACTGTTATTAGTCTAAATTGTTCATAAAGGAACACTTCTCTTTGCAGCAAGGACAAAACAGATGCCCAATAGCTCATGCTTGTGAAAGGAAGTGATGGACATTCTGCTATAGCAAACCAATACTAATATGAGGATGGAGAAAAACTGTCAGACATTCGGGACTGTTGGAGGAGAAGGTGCAGAAAGAATGAAAGCACCCTAAGGAGGGAAACATATTTTCTTTATGTCAGTACCTGAGTTATGGTAAACCCTTTGACGCTCTACAGCAAGTGCTCCAAATTTGATCACTTAAGACATGAATATATTTTTATTAATTTTAACTGGCCCTAAGTTCTAGAAAGTTTTCACTGGGTTAGAATAGTTGAGAATATCTTTAGCCATTTTACAGTATCAAGAAAACAACTAATTCAGTCTTTTTTGTTAGTTTCAAGATACCATTCTTTAATTCTTGTGTGAGGATTCATACACTTCAAAAACAGAAATGAAGTACTAAATTGTCTCTTTTACAGTTCTTTCTTTCTTATACATGTTATTTTTCTTTACAATATAATTAAAATAACCAAGTTGTTCCTTAAAATGAAATAGTATCTTCACCCTCACTTCCTTTCTATTCAGTCCTATGATCTGTTGCTAGATAAAGGTTGGAGCACATAATTCTGAGGATAACACAGCCTGTGTTTAAAATCACAGTGTTTCTAGAATACTCTAATTCTATCTGATATCCATTCTTTATCCACTGCTTCTTTTTCTCTAATTCTTCAATGGAACTGCTTGTTACCTCTCAGAGTAGTACATATCAGTTATTTATTTATTTTGGTAACTATCCTGTTGTCATCATGATATGATTGTAGATTCTAGTCATAATGTCATTTTGATGGTTTTCTCAGAGTTGTAACCATGTTATTGATAGAAAAGTACAAAACAAACAAACAATAAACAAAAAAAATTGATCATACCTCAAAATAAACTGTTAAAAAATAAAAAAGTATTGGTTATATTAAATATCTGTCCTTTGTTTTACTTTTTTTATTATTATTAATCACACACTCTTTGGTCTTTGGCTCAGGATTCTTGCTAGCTAGCTCTTAAAATTTAAATTAATTTATGTATCACCATGTATCTTTTGGTTTACCTTTCTTCCATTATAGCTTGCTGTCCTTTGAAGCTAGTCTTGTTTTCTCATACCCTGCTTCTAAGCCTGTAGGCTAAAGATGGATGACCCAGTGTTGGATAACATCTTTGGGTGACTGTCTATGCAACCAGATCTCATTGTTATGTCTAGAGTTTTAGAAGTTGCTTTAAATGTGTTTCCTGTTTACTCAGGTGGAATTATATGCTTTTGGAGACTTGATGGAGTTGAAGACTATCTAGTGATATTTATAGTTTTATTTAGTTATTATCATAAAAGTAAATTAGATATGAAATTTTAGACTCACAAAAATAGGATAATGAAATATTTTTTATTAATTTTGTCAAATGCAAATAGACCAGATATTGTAAATGTAATTCTTGCTTAATAGCTGCTTTTATATTTCTTTAACATGAATTTTTGAGAATGAATATGATTGATGTATCTTTCCCTTCTTGTTGGTCAAAACTTGCCTTTCTTTAAAAACTGAACAAGATATAATGAATAAAATTTCTTCATTTCAATAAGATTAATTAATAACTCTGCTTACCTTTAATGTTTAGTCAGTGAACATGGGTCAATATTTTCCTGAAATTGAAATAAAGTTTGATATACTCTAAAATTATTAATATTTTTAATGTTACTTACTACATTTTTTTCACTAGATAGACTTCAGTGAGACAAAAGAAAGTTACTATGATATTATAAGTAAACATATATGCTATGAACTTCATTTCAATTCTAATCTTTTATCACTTTTTGAGTTTTTCCTATAAATACAAAAGGAATTTTAACTGTTTATATTTTGTATTGCCCAAATATTGAGAGCATCTAAGAGGATCATTCCAAAGCTCAAGTGTAGTGTATAACACTATGATCACATCAAATGATAGAGACATTGGGCTTTTCGTATTGTATATTGCCAGAATCCAACCTTGAGACAGGGAAGGAGAGTTGATGCAATGAAATCCTCTGAACACTAAGTTGTTTATCCTCTCACCCTTTCTAAAATGCTTTCTTGTTTTGTTTTAATAAGATTAGTTCCTTGTTGAGTGAAGAAATATTATTTCTGTAATAAATTCTTAAAATTAATTTTATGTTATGATTATCTTTTTTCACAGAAACTGGTATGTAGGCACAAAAATATTGCTGGTATTTAATGGTTTGTCAACAATCTGAGTTAGTTAATATATCAATTATTTGTTATTTTACATGCCAAAACTTTAATTAAAAATATAATACAATTTAAAGCTAAATTTAGTAATTTTCAGGAACATAAATTAGTGTGATTTTCATATCCCATATTGTTTCATAAATATTTCTCATCAAAAGAGTTTGGTTTGATAATGATGGATTGTTCACATTCGTTATCCATCTGTATTTTCTTCTTCACAGAAATGTAAAGAAAAGCACTTGCATTACACAAATGTTATACTGCATACTATATTACATATTTAACTCAGTGACCCACCTGTGTAATAGAGATTGAAGTCCTAACTCAAAGCAACTTTGAAAATTACTTACTTTGCCACCATGTCCTTAACCTTTTAAAATTATTCATCTCTTAGGAATCACATATTATCCTAGAGAGCAACTGTGCACTGGAGTAAAAGCTATAAATTTTTAGGTCATGATCCTTATGTGTTCCAGGGTACATAAATAGTTTGCTGGTGTAAATTCTTAAGTGTCACATTAGCTTTGGGACTATCATATGTTTCTATTTAACTCCAAGCAAAAGGACACTATAAAGCTAATGCAGGAAAATTGTTCATGCTATTTCCTTGAGTGACTACATTTCTTTTTTTTTTTCTCCTTTGTTTGTTAAAGTGAAACTAGGTAGTATTGCTCATTATATGACCAGAGACACAAGAATTTTCTCTACTTCTAGTAACCCACAAGAAGGCAAATATAATCTCTTTTACAAAATTTCAGAAGTTTAAACATGTATTCTTTGTCCTGCATGTTTTAAGACCTGATTATCACTATTTTAATAAACATGTTGATTATTGTAATAAAGGAAACATAGAGAAGGCATAAAAATGTATCAGTGTTATATTAAGTATGAGATAAAATATTATGTTGAATTAATTTGAGAAATAATGCATAAAAATTTGATTTTATCACTTCTTTAGTTATATCATCTTAACTTAGTCTGTAGTTTGTGGTGAGTAGTCTGTGGTTTATCTATAATATGTCTTATCTCTCTTTATTATTGCCTGTGTGCATTTCTTTGTATAAGTCTGCACCTTATAATCAAGTGACTTTTCTCTGTATTTATTGAATAACATATAAAACAAGGTCAGTGATAATAATAAAAGAATTCTTCACAGAAAACTTTAACAGAGTTATGCAAAGAAAAATTTACTTTCCTAATTCTATGTGCACTGGTACATTTTGTCTGTCAATTTGACAAAAACTAGTTATTTGAGAAAGAGAAACCTCCGCTGAGGAAATACCTCTTTGATATCCATTTGTAAGGTCTTCTTTTCATTTAGTGATCAATGGGGAAAGTCTCAGCCCATGGTGAGTGTTGCCATCCCTGTTCTGGTAGTCCTGAGTTCTACAAGAAAGCAGACTGAGAAAGAGATGCAAGCCACTAAGCAGCTCTCCCATAAGGCATCTACATCAGTTTCGCTCCCCAGGTTCCAGCCCTGCTTGAGTTCCTCTTCTGATGTCTTTCAATGATAGACTATGATCTAGAACTATAAGCCAAATAAGTCTTTTTTTCTTAACTTACTTTTTGTTATGGTGTTTTTCACAGCGATCAAAACCCAAACTATGCCATCCATTGACAAGATAAGCACTTGAACCTTAGACTAGAGCATAGTTAAATAGCACAGTGCCTCATTTCTGTCAAAAAAGAAATCAAAACAAAAAAGAAAAAGGCAAAAAAGAAACTACAAAAATATTTTATCCATATGTTAAGATTTATGAGATATGTATTTTGATTTGTTTAAGATTGCTTTCAACATATTTAAAGCTTTTATCAAATGATTACCATAACTCACAGATACAAACACACACACATACACACACACACACACACACACACACAATAGGACACTGCATAGACATATTAAAATGGAAGCTTTTAGCTTAAACTGCAAAAGATAATAGCATGGGAAATATATGTATAGCAAGTTTGGTTACATTGCCTTTTTTTAAAAGGCATATTATGCATTGACAGGCTACGTGTGCATTAAATAACAAGTCAACTACAATTTTCTCAGGGTAAAGCTTTAAACTTGGTGCAGCGCTGGGTAACAGCTCAGTCATTGTAGAACCAAGAGATATTTTCAGGAAAATAAGTCATCATAAGTAGGAACTTTTTAGCTAAATATTTTAGTATTTTCCAAATATTTTAATGTATTTTAATAATTCATGCATAACAATATTTTTAATTATTAATTCAGTGCTCTATTTATGTATTAAAATTTATAATTTTTTTGTAATTTTCATGGGCTACTACTAATTCTATCTTGTTATACTCTGATTGTGAACCACATGCAAATTAAAAGATTTCTGTTACCATTGCCTAGACGTATGTATAAAACCATGTATTTGTTTTCAAAACATTCTATGTTTTGATTTATGTCTCATCCTTCAAATCAACACATACTCTGTGTGTGTGTGTGCCTCATTTCTTTTGTATTAGTTCTAATACTCTCATACATTCTTTCTCCTGTAGTCTCATCTCTTGTTTCCTAAAGCCTTAAAATACTTTCTGTGGTCCCTCTGAGTGCTTATAAATCTTATCAAACAAACAAAAAAACACAGTACAGTTTTTTTTAGGTTAAAATTTTATTGCAATTTAAACCTGGCAAGTAGAAGTAAATAAGTGAGAAAGGATAGAAGGAGGAAGGGAAATTCTGAATGGACAACTTTGCTCTTCATAAAGTTACCATCAAAATTATAATAATTTATTCATCAGTGATCTAAGTTCTAGTGTAATAGCATCTGTCATTGCTACATTAAAATAATAATTTCAAGATTCAGTGACATTCACTAAATGATAAAATATTTCATTAATAAATTCATCACCTTCTTTACTTGAATATTCCGGCTATGTATTATGAACAACTGATATGGTAATCTCAATATGTTTAATATTATTTTGCTATAATTATTAATCTTATTATACAGTTTGTAAATGTGTCTGAATTATCAGTAATAAACTATGTTTAAATTATTCATGAATTCTGAGACATTCATGTTAAGTGTTTTACAAATTGTAAATACTAATATAATGAGTACTAGACCATATTCATACCGAAAAAGCCAAACTCATAAAAAGCACTGACATATTTATTTTATATGACTAATTTACAAAAATTTATGCAATATTCATACTGAAAAAAATTAAATTTATACTTCATTTTGAAATTTTTTAAGAGAAAAGCAAATGATAAGCATTTCCCCATGATACATTTACATAAATGCAAGCAAAACATTTATAAACATATTATATTTAGTAAAATGGGCAAAATGATAAATGCTTATAATCCCCATATTGGGAAGAAAGACACAGTTGGGTTCCTGGAAATCATTGGCCAGGCATTGCAGTCTACAAAATGAGCTTCAGACAAATATATTTTCATCATTGTTTTTAATAACAAAAATAAGCTTACAGTGATTAGTGGATGTTATACAAACCAAAAAAAAATCAATACAGAGGAAACCACTCTGGTCTCTAAAGATAGACAGACAAATCTTCAGAAATATACCTATGTGGTTTCATAAAAACACTTGTCATCTTCTAGTTGTAAATTATATTTATTTGTGGGGTCAAAAATTAAAGTAGAATTTTAGTTGTGAGTTTAATCTATGTCATTAAAATGATGGACTCAGATTTAAATGACAAAAATTGGTATGTTATTGGCACATACTAATCACATTTATTTATTTAAATTCTAAAATCATCTTTCCCCCAAGGTTATTTTATACTCAATTATTATTTATAAATGAAAATGATACTTTGTCATTTTATGAAATGAAAAATATAGCCATTTGCCAATATTACTTATTAATAATTTCACCACTAACTACATTTTGTCATAATATTTTCAAGTCACCTAAGAAAAAAAACAAAATGTATAATTTCTAACTAATAACATTCATGCTAAATTATATTACACTGTATTCTACAAATTATAAAGTAGTGCCTTTGTGATATGTCTTTGGGCTTTTGAAAAATTGATAATTTTAATTTCAGTTTCTTTTACTCACTATTGCAAGATCTAATATCAGCAATCAAAGTAGATTGATTTTCATAATATTTTTTTTTAATTATGATATGTCCTCAAGCATGGAGAGAAGCATGAGTATAGTGGAAATATCTTTTTACAATATCATATTACACAATGGAATCTTTATCCAGAAGAAAGAGAATGGCTATTATTCAAAGCACTACTAACAAAATGCATACTGTTTATCAGATTTTCAAATTATTTAATTTCACAGAAATGAAAAATGAATTATCCATTAATACTAAATAGAGAAAATTGTGAGAAAGGATAAGTCTGTTGTGATATGAAGTTCATAGTAAAAAAGAAAACTAAAGTCTTAATCTTTTCATAATATTCAGAGAACATATGTCATAAAAGTTTAAAATATGCTAATTTTTCCTGTGTCTATCTTTCAGCTGCATTCCAACTCTGACAAAGGTGATGGATCTGTCAAGTACATCCTTACTGGGGAAGGTGCTGGAACTATATTTATCATTGATGATACTACGGGTGACATCCACTCTACCAAAAGTCTGGACAGAGAGCAGAAGACTCACTATGTGCTTCATGCCCAGGCTATTGACAGAAGGACAAACAAGCCTCTTGAACCTGAATCTGAGTTTATCATCAAAGTGCAAGATATCAATGATAATGCTCCAAAGTTCACAGATGGACCATACATCGTTACTGTGCCTGAAATGTCAGATATGGGTAAGGAAATTATTTTGCAGTGTAGAAATTCTTGGATATTATTAATAATATAAAAATATCTTTTGAAGAACTTTTAAAAATGTTTATGTATATATTTGTAGAAATTTGAGAATCATCTACAGTGTTAGAATATTTTTATTGCTTAAAGACTTATGTTTATTAAATCATATGTTATTTATTGAAATAAAATTTTAAGCATGTGTGTATAGATAATGGTTTGAATATGTCAAAGTAAAGAATCATAAATTGGGTAACATATATATTTTTTTCTTAATTAGCATTATTTTTGATGCTGCCATTTTTTATATTATTGAGTTATATGAAATGCCAACACATTCAGTAGTAAATGCATCTGTTTTGAAGGTATAGTGTATGACACCTTGAAGTTCATGCCCTATGTTTTATAGGCTTACAGATTCATTTTAATTATAATACCATTAGTATTGTAAGCAATTGTTTTATTAACCAATGAAAATGCTCATATTCTAAGATATTAGACTTTTATTTTACAATATAAAAATTAAGTTTATTTTTATATTATTTTAAATATTTAGACTATAAAAAGTACACAGATTGCCCTCCTATTTTTAGGAAATGATCAGTAATTAATTAATTTATGATTACTCTTAATGTATGTCTATACTCTAATTGAAAGATCTTGGTACACTTTTTAAAAATTTTGAATTTGAAATACACTTTCTTTATTCACTGATTTTTTTTTGTCACTGGCCTATTTCTCTTTACTTCAGAAAGTAATTAAAATGAAATTATATATTCACATTATTTTGCCTTCTTTGTAGGATTCAATCTGGTTCAAGACACATATTTTGAGTAGTAATTTCATTATTTCATTTATTTATATGTCAATCTTATCTTAAATAAGGATATTATGATAATTGATAATATTTTTATATCACTTTGTGAATGTTCACATAAAGCTTCCTTACTGGAAGCAGTAAACTTCTGTCCCCTTTTAGGACTACAGCCCATTTTAGTTCTCCTGAGAGCCATGGAGCTCCTTAGCTGTTAGAGAAAGTGTGGAAATCAGGAGTGTGATGTTCTCAGCCAGAGCCTCTAGGGAGAAAGCAATTTCCCAACCTTTTTCCCTCTACAGCAGAATTCAGTGACTACCAATAGCAGTTCTTGGCAGAATCTCAAAATATATTCAAGCTTATTGGTCTCTAAGGGCATTTAAGAAAAAATTGTGGATAAGTCACTGCTATTCATGATGTTTAAGATTTTATGTGAAAAACTTAATAAAAAGCCCACATTGCCCTACCAAGGATGTGTAGGCCAAAATTATATTACGTAACCCCCCTTTAATATATAAATGCAATTTGCTTTAATACAACATCTCTTATAAGAAATAAACTGGAAAGCTTCCATCATGTAAAACAGGCCAAAAGCAAACATAAAACACCAAAAACATACAGAAATAACAGTATGGACAATGAAATAGGCAGAGTAGACATCAGCAAATGGCAGTTTACAATTAAGAGTAATAAGAAAAAAACTGGAAGAATTTTGTAAATACATCACAGTGATTGTAGGAAGCAAGGTTCTGATGCTTTATATTAAAAGGTAAATACCAACATAAATCTACATATGTCCTGAAATAATGAATGGTCACTTGATATCCTGGTATGAAAGACATAATAAGTTCATAAGAAATTATCAACCTATAGAAAATATATTCTTCGAAAATTATCATGGAAACCATGTATATCCCCAAGAAGATAAAAGGAAATATGCATAAAGGAAGAGATAAATTGCATTTGCCACTTCAGAAGAGGAGATCCCTGATTTACAAGCTTTATGCAGAGTCTAATTTTGAAGAAAACATTGGTAGATTGCTTTTAGACTAATTATGGCAATGTTACAAAAGCCCAAACATAAAAAGAAAGCTGGTAAGGCAAATAAAATGTTTAAAGGAGATTAGAGTTCTGAGTCAAATCAGAAAAGATATGGCAAAGATAACAGTGGTTAACCCTGAAGCAGACACATGGGCATATAGATAAGCAGAACCTTACATGTAAACTTTTAACTTGAATACATGAAAGAATCCTTGTTAACCCAAATAAAAGCCAAAAAGCAAGGGGGAATTTCTTATAAAGACTGTGGGTTCAAATTTGAGACAGAAAATACTTCTAAGACATTTCCTAAAACACATATTGTTGAGAATGTAAGGAATGACTAATACCCTTCCAGTCTTAGAAGGGCCAGAATGTGGTTATATATCAAAACACTGATCTTTAAAAGTAAGAAAGTGATTAATACAGTTAAGTGCTAGCTTAGTATGCTTCCAGGCAAGACTATTTCTATAATAACAAATTATTGCAGGCCAGATGCCAAATTTTGGACTTTATAATTTATTATTGGTTCTGAATAAACAGAAGTTCATTATTGTTGCAAAGTATGTGTGTGTATATGTAGGTATGTATGTGTGTGTGTAATCATAAACAACATTTTAATTTGTACTTTATATGGCAGCTGATATGTGTGTGTGTGTGTGTGTAACTTCTTTTAAATCTCGTGCTGAAGAATGGAAGATGATGCATCAAGTCTTACAGCAGAAAGAAAATGCTAATATGCTAATGATAAGAGAGCATCCAGCAATAGCAGGAGGTTTTAAGAACCACATAGTTTTCCTCTCAACTTTGCAGCTCACCCTCTTTTATGTTTAAGCTATGATAAACTTCTTTTCATGTGAATAATTGACTGTGTTTCAAGAAAGCATGATTTGCAAAATCAGCAAGCAGGGAGATTCTCAAAGCCTAAAATATTGATTAATTTTAGAAAAGAAAGTTAGTCAATTGCATTGTGAGAGATTAGAGGGAATGAGACCTGATGCAGACCAGCCAGAGGATTGTGCTGTAGTCCTGAAAAAGAAGGTCTCTGCTGAAGGGTCAAGAAAGTTATTTTCAAACTATGTCTGAGTGCTTGGCATTTCACAGAAAGGTAGACTTCTATATGAACAAGTGATACCCTTCCTTTCTCTCACATACTGCCAGCAATCTCACCAATGGACAGCTTTCTTCCAGTGCTACTAAAGTACTATTCAAATGTTAATTTGAATCCAGGTGGGCCACTAACTTGATGCTTGTCAATTATAATCAATTATAGGGAGTTGCTGCCCAGCAAGTCCCTGAAATCTGCATATTTCTGCTTTTCCAGTATTGGGATTATAAATAATATACTGCTGCGCCACTTTCATGTTACTACTATAGATAGAATTTATGTCTTCATACTTTCATATCAAGTACTTTACTTACTGCATTTCAAGGTTTTATTTGGAGTAAATTAGTAATGAAATGAATGTAACACTGAATCTAAAGCAATAGGAAAAATGATGCTCAGTACTTATTAGAAGCAGGGATGCTGCTATATTTTAAGGAAGTTACTTATAATCAAAACATGAAACTCTCACTTCCATTTTCTTTGACTGACCCACAGAGTAATTATGATGTCAGATGACTTGATGTGATAGAAAGTTTCCTTTTTGCTTGAGTGAAGCTAACAGATTATTTTAAAAATATTCAACTCATGCTTGTGATCAAAACTATTTGTACCCATAGAAGTACTAATTAATTGATGAATAAAATTTGCTCCTTTGAATAAGGGTTTTCTGTTAGGAAAAATATCTAGATTTTTTCAGCATAAATTGTGCAAAAATTTATCAGAGTCCATGACTATAGGTCACCATAGCAACTGTGAAAATGATTCAACAGACAACTTCAAAAAACACTTGTTAAACACCTGCTAAGTGTCAGGAACCTCATATATTTACTACAATGCCATATATTTGTCAAAATTGTCATCCCAGTGTCAATATGATAATTAGTCTTGATGTACTGAGAATAAAAATGAAATATGGAATTTTATTATTTGACTAAAATACCATGAGTATTAAGTAGCATTAAGTTTAAATAAATAAAATCAACTTTTTACTCATGAAACAGAAATTACTTACTACTGTTACATTTCAATTACTTACCACATATTTTGAAAATAGAATTTTCTATAATCAAAAATAAAAATAAACAACATAGTATAGTATAAAGTTGCTGACCTGGCCTTTTTGGCCTAGCCTGTTTGGAGTCCTGATGCCACTTAGCCCCAAAGAATCACACAAAAGCTTATGTTAATTACATGCTGGTTAGCTTTATAGTTCAGACATATTGCTAACTTGCTCTTACATCTCTACTCAACCCATTTTCTTTAATATGTCTTGTCATATGGCCCAAGGCTTACCTAAATTCTTTTACTTCTTCTCAGCAACAGCTCACGACATCTTTGTCTGACTCAGCCTTTCTTCCCCTTTATCTGTTTACTCTACCTGCATATTATCTGGTTTGCCATAGGCCAAAACAATTCCTTAATTATTCAATGATAATTAACAGTATATAGAAGGAAATCCCACATTACATTGCCTATTATGTCTAATCAAGATGGAGGGTTTCAATTTTAATATATTAAAATTACATATAACAAGCAGCTATCAAGCAATAATTACAGATACAATTTTTATTTCTATTTTAACAAAATTAAAGAAAATATTTTATCATCTACCATATCCTTGTGAGTCCAAAGTTCCACATCTAATTTACCTTTTATTATAGCTAAAGAAAACAATTATAACTATCTGATCTTCAAATATATCAAAGACCACAGAAGGATATATTACCTGAGTAAACAGAAAGTGCATTAGAAGCAACTTCCAAATTCTAAAAATAGCAGAGATACCCAGCTACTTGGTCACTTACTCAAAGTTCCACTCCAACATTGGTCACTCACCTTCATCCTGTAGTCCTAGAATCTCTGCCATACCTTTTAGTGAAGCAGGAAATTTGAATGATGCCTCTATTTATTCTGGCATTATTCATCAGTTTCTTCTTCCTTTGTCCTGCTCAATTTCTGGCATTTTTCTCTGCAATGCATGAACCTGAAGGACCATGTCAGTTTGTTCTGCTGAAGTTCAGAGGTCACCTTCATATGGATTTTGCATATTGAGTTTATACAGCATACTGGCAGGCAGTTGAGACAAGAACAGTTTCTTTTCCAGTGACTAATTTTTGCCACAAAGTAAACTTCAAATGAAGTTTCTCTGATGTCCAACATCCTCTTGAAGTAAATTCATGCTGCCAAAAGCAGGCATGTCTCACTGTTTAGAAAAAAATAAGTTCTTTAAATATTTTAAATGCCAGATTCTGTAAGTCTTTGAAGTGTTTGAAGATTACCTATCTAATAGAAATATATTTGTATACCTAAAAATATAACTAAAATGACATTAATTTTGATTAGAATGGACGATTATACATTGCAATTTTAAAGAAATTGTATAAACATAATATCTTAAACAAAGTAGAAATGTAAATATAGTATAGCAAAGTTAACATTAAATTTGTATCAATAAACCAAAATCCATAACAGTGTAAAGTATTTTTGAGATTAATAGTTGCTCTTCAGGAGCAAAGTAGACTCAACAATCTTTTTTTTTTTTTTTTTTTTTAAAAATCATTTCTATATCAAATCCCTTTTTCCCTAAAAAGAGATTGACTGTGATCTTTAACCATTTTTAGTAAAAACAAACACTGATAAACAATATTTGGGAAATTTGGATGTAGCTTTACATAAATTACTTTCTGATGATTGGGGGTGTTGGCAATCTTAGGAGGGTCCTGAGACTGGATCATCTTAGCAGGCTGCCATAAGGCTGATTTGGCCATCTCTTTTTGTTAGGGATATTTGAGCGGGTCTTTCTTGGTCAAACATTATTATTATTATTATTTTTTTTTTGGCTGGGAATAAATCCACAGCCTCTCACTTTCCGACGAAATAAAATGAATTATTTTTCTCCAAAGTAGCATATGTTTTGATATTAATTTTAAAGTCAAAGTCACTTACTTACAAATTATATAGTTGAATTAACCTGGCAACACTGATAATCAAATGTTTCTTAGCAGCTTTTACAACTTTCTTTCCAGTCAAGACATTAAAAACAAGACAATAACATACTGTCAGACAATTTGTGATTTTCTTTTCTGTCTGACTCTATTCTTCTTTTTCTATCTATCCTACCTGCTTATAAATAGGCTTCCCATAGGCCAAAGCATTCCTTTATTATCCATGAAAAGTCACAGTCTACAGAAAGACATCCCACATCAACTGTGGAGCACAGTAATAGAAGACATCAAAAGCCTTATTTTTAATACCAATAGAATATTACTCTGCATTTACCTGATGGCTATAGATGCTGAACATTTCTTTAAATGTTTCTTTGTCATTTAAGGTTCCACTTTTGAAATTTTTTGTTTAAATATATATACATCTTTCATTGAATTAGTTTCTAGATGTCTAGTTTCTTGAGTTATTTGTATATTTTGTATGTTAACTCTAGTTATATACACATAGTTGGTGAAAATATTTTCTCTTATTCAGATCCAACTTTACAACTGTCTGAATGGCTAAAATAAAAAACACAAGTGACAGTGTATGCTAATGAAGATGTGAAGCAAATGAAATACTTCTTTATTGCTGATAGAAATGCAAACTTGTATAGTTATGTTGGAAATCAATATGCCATTTTCCCAGATAATTGAGAAATATCAACGTCGTGATTCAGGCATACCATTCCTTGTTGTTGGTGTTTATTCACTCTTTGAGTTCTTCATTCTATGGGGGACCCAACATCTAGCTCCTGAGTCAGGACATAGAGACCTATTTTTAGTTATAAATGCCAAGCTTTACTTGGTTTGTTACTAATCATCTTTTCTAAAATTAAGTTAAATTACCTACATTTTACCTCTGGGCATTTCCCTTTTAGGAATCATACTTTTTTTTTCTTATTTAATTATGATTAAAATCTCATTTGTTATCCATGTATCTCCTTGTTCAAACTTCATTCCCCCTCCTGCCCTTCCCAGTCACTCTCTTGTCTCCCCATCTCCTTATCTCCTTCCCAGCAAGGTTAAGAGGTCCCAAGGTCCCAAGGTAGCTTAGTTCAGTATCTACTACAGGCAAATCCAATTTGCTCGTCTCAACATCAAGACTGGGTCAGGTGTTCCTCTGGATGGGATGGAATCCAAGGTGCCTGTCCAAGGTGCTTCAGATCCCAAGCTGGTTGTGGTTTACAGTTTGGGTATGCTTTGCTTTTTGTTTAAAGTTCCCTAGTGAATGAGTGCATCCCTTGTGTCTCTTTCTAGGGTTGTGATACCTCGCTCAGGAGGATATTCTCCAAATCCATTCATTTGTCTGCAAATTTTAGGATATCATTTTTTCTTACTGCTGAGTAGTACTCCATTTTGTAAATGTACCACAGTTTGTTAATCCATTCTTCATTTCATGGGCATCAAGTTTGTTTACAGGTTCTTGCTATTAGGATTAATGGTGCTATAACATGGTTGAGCTAATACGTTCGGTGTGTGAATGTGCATTTTTAGAATATATGCCCAGATTTGGTATTGCTGGATCCTTGGGGTGATTGATTCCCATTTTTTTCTGAGAAACAGCCATATTGCATTCCAGAGTGGCTAAACAAGCTGACACTCCCAACAATAATGGAAGAATGTTCCCCTTGCTCTGCAACATCTCCAGCATAGACTGTCATCTGTGTTTTTAATCTTAGCCATTCTGACAGGTGTAAGGTGGTATCTGAAAGTTGTTTTGATTTGCATTTCTCTGATGGTTAAAGATTCCACACACTCCTTTGATCTAGTATTCTTCTCTTTCTTCTATTCCCACTATTCTCAAGTTAGGTCTTTTCATGATGTCTCAGATTTCTTGAACATTTTGTGTTATGGCTTTTTTGGTTCTAGTGTTTTGTTTGACTGATGTATCTATTTCTGTTATTGAGTCTTCCACTCCAGAACTTCTCTCTTCCAACTCTCAGATTCTGTTGGTTATGCTTGTATCTATAGTTCCAGCTATTTTCTTCAGATTTTCTATTTCCACCTTTGCCTCATTTTGTGCCTTTTTTAATGCTTCTTTTTCAATTTTTAGTTCCTATAATGTTTCTTTCATTTTTTGGTTTTCTTTCAAGAATTTGTTCATCTCTTCCATTTTTTGTTTGTATTTTCTTCTATTTATTTAAGAGAATTTTTAATATCCTCTTTTAAGCTTTCTATAAACTTTATAAAGATGTTTTTGTTGTTGTTTCCATCTGTTTTATCTTTATTTCTCTGTTCAGGTCTTGGTGTTTTAGAACCACCAGTTTCTTCTAGTGTTGACTTGTTCTTTATATTGTTATATGTATTCTTGCACTGGCATCTGCCTATGGCTTTAGTGGTTCACATTTAGTCAGCTCTTAGTCACTTGTGGCTAGAGGGCTTGTATGTCTCCTGTCTGCTCTGAGCAAGGGGTCTGCACTATCTCTGACTTTGCTCTGGACATGGTTTTGTGTTTTGAAGGTGCCTGATTGTCTATGATGACACAGCTTGCTCTGGAGGTAGGTAGGGCCTAGTCATGGGATGTCCTTTCTGTTAGGGGTTTCTGGGGAAGGCCCCTTCCAGCTAAAGCCTATGGCCTGTCTGCTAGCAAGTGTCTAAGACTAGAACCTTGGATGTGACCCCAGCCCTGTAGAGGGATTCTCTGGAAGTGCAACCCAGAAGCTGGAATCTGATCCCTCTGATTCCATTCTGGACTTAGGTCTGAATTTTAAAGGTATCAGTCTGTCTCTGATGAAGTTGTTTGCCCTCTATAATCTTACTTTTACTCTTACTCCATGACTAGCTTATGGCTGGCTCATAATATCCCTCAGATTCCTTCTATTTTTCTCTCTGCTTGTCAGACTGACTTAAACTTTCTCTTTCCTATCAATGGCCATTCACCTATTTGTTAGACCATTAGGTACAATAATGCAGTTTCACAAAGTTAAACAAATGTAACATAACAAATGCGACATATTTTTTCCATCAATAAGCAAATGTTCAAAAGCATAAACAAATGCAAACACAGCTTAAAATAATCTACAGAAATTTCTGGGCATATACCCAAAAGATAGTACATCATATATTGTTCAACTATGATCATAGCAGCTTTATTCCTAACAGTCAGAAATTAAACCAACCAAGATATTCCTCAACAAGGAATAAATAAGGAAAATGTGCTACATTTAAACAATAAAATATCATTTCACTTTTAAAAAAATTACACCATAAAATTTGCTGGCAAAAAGATATGACTAGAAAAATGCCATTGAGTATGAGGTAACCCTGTACCAAATAGACAAGCATCCTATAAACTCACTTTTAATTGATTATCAGCTAAGAAGTAAAGGATAATCATTCTAATTACATTACAGTCCACAGATCTAGACAAGATAAGTGAAAAGAAAGTCTCAAGGGGTAACACATGAATCACCTTGGGAAACAGAAATATATATAATAAACATCCTGGAAAAACTGGTATGTATAGTATTAAGTTTCTGTCACAGCCTTTCCAGCCTAGCCATGAGGTTCTGACCCATTATCCCATAGAAACATACAAACACTTGTATTAATTTTATGCTGATCTGCTTATGGCTTGGGCATATTGCTAACTAGCTCTTGCTCTTAAACTAATCCCAGAATCTTATCTTATTCAGACATGTGGCTTGGTACTTTTCTCAGCAGCATTTTAAATTCTTTCCTTTGCATCTCACTGGTATCTCTCTGGCATTCCTCCATTGTCTGTGTTTTGCTCATTCTGTCCCCAATGTTTTCTTAGACTGGTGATCCCACCCATACTTCCTGTCTGCCTTCAGCCAATTAGCATTTTTTATTAAATCATAGGTGGGACAACTATTTACAATGTAACATAACATAGTCCCACTACAAGTATCCTACTTTTTTAAAAAACAAGAACCCCAAATCTAATTTTATTTATATATTTTTTTCAGAATTACCTGTAAGAACTTGTAACCAACATTGTAAACAATGACAAACATTCATAATCCATTTCTTGAAAATGTGGGTGTAGTTCTCCAGGCTACTTCCTGCTGAAAAAGGGAGCTGGTAATGGAGACCAAGGAAAAGTGAAAGATTATGGGCAAGTCCTTAATAAAATAACCTGTATGGCTGAGTAATCTCAGTCAGTCTTCTTAAAGTTGTTTTGGATACAGAGCTCAGAAGAAACTGGAACAGAGATACTCTGAAATGTTGAATCATCTGGGCCATCCATTTATACTGGAAACTTTTTAGCAGGTCTTCCTGGATTAAACATTTTTTTCTTTAGCCAGGAATAAGTCCACAGCCTCTTATTTTCTATGGAAATAAAAAGAAAACCTTTTCTCCAATCTTAGCATATCTTTTGATTTCAATTGTCAGGTCAACTCATTTACAAAACATATAAGTTGGATCAATCTAACAGCATTTATAATCAAATGGCTTTTAGCAGCTTTTACTACTTTATTTTCAGTCAAAAAAACCTTAAAAACAAGACAATAACATATAGTATCTAGACACTGTAATTTCTGTCTTTATATGGCTTAATACTATTTCTTTTTACTCTGTTTCTTTTTTAAGGCTTTTCTCCATTTTTTTTTATTCTCTCTCAAGCTTACTTATAGTTTTAAACACACTCTAAACCATTTAGAAGATTTTTGAATTTGTCTCTACTATATATCTCTTATCTGTTTCTGTTTCTGACCATACATTTACTTGGGTAGGGTGGTTGACTCTACCTAACTTCTGCTATTTCTTTTTGTTTCTGACCATACTTTTATTCTGCCAAGGTGTAGTTAAACAACTTGGAAGCTGCTTTAGTGCTCTAGAGCCTTTTTTATGCTCTCTAAGGTTTGCATGGTTATACATACAACATATTGGGCTGCCATTTGTAGTATTAAGTTTCTCACCTGCCCTTTCCAGCCTTGCCCTGAGGTTCTGACTTGCTGTTCCATAGAAACACACAAATATTTGTATTAATTTTATGCTGATCAGCCTATGGCCCTGGCATATTGCTAGCTAGCTATTGCTCTTAAATTAATCCATGATTGTTATCTTATTCAACCATGTGGCTTGGTACTTTTTCTAAGCAGCATTTCAACTTCTTTCCTTTCTGCCTTTGGCAAATCAGTATTTTTATTAAATCAATAGGTGGCACAATTATTTACAATGTAATAGAACATAGTCTCACTACAGAAATTAGTACTGATGGGAATAGGAGGAATAAAGTGTGGGTGCAAGACAAGAATACTAGGAGAGATGATAGGAATTAGGGGGCATTTAGATGATGAAGTGATAACCTAATACACTGGAAACTCCATGGAACCTACAAGGGTGAAAGTAGCTAAGAATCCTAGTAGAAAGGGTCACAAGCCTAAACTGGCTTACTTCTGTAACCAGGAAAGGCTTCAAGTGGAGTTCCAGGGTTACCAACCCATCCACAAAGACTTCAGTTTATAAGTTTCCTTCCTGCAGAATATGTTGGGACTTGAGTCTAACATATTTGTCATCAGAGAAACAGTATATGAATAATATCATACATAAATATTATGGAGAGTTTGAGGAGTCCTGTGGAGGACCAGAAAGATTGGAGGAGCCAGTAGGTCAAAGGAACAAGGCCCACTGAATTAAATGACTGTCACTCAATTGTACTCACAGATATGAGGGAGACCCTCAGGTGTAACCTAAGTTTGTTGCATATATTTTATGGTTATGTAGCTTAGTGTTCTTGTGGGATTCCTAATAGTAGTAGTGGGGGTGCAGTCTTTGACTCCTTTTCTTGCCTTTGGGATTCTTCACCTCCTACTGTGTTGCCTTGTTCAGATTGGATGTGAGAATGTGTACCTTGTTTTATTTTAGCTTATTGTGCTGTACTTTGTTGATGTCCCTGGAAGGCCTATTGTTTTTCTTCAGGAAGTGTAAAGGAGGTGGGTATGTGGAAAAGGGAAATTTTAGGGAGGATGGTACAAAGGAGGAAGGGAAAACTGTAGTGGGGGATATACCATATGAAGAACAAATTTTACCAAAGAAAAAAATTAATACCAATGGAATCATATGGCCATGAGATTATAAAAAAATAATTCTAACAACACTAATATGCATATACTGAATTAGGCAGAAGTATTGGGGTTATTATAATAAAAATACATTTTGTATAATATTCAAGAAAGTAAAATATTACATATCCGGCCAAGAAATTTTGCCAATATCAGTCATGCACATCCTTTCATGGAGTGGACTTCAAGTCCAATCAAAGAGTGGTAGGTTGTTCTAAAAACAGTTTGACAGTATTGAATTAGAGGGTATATTTTGCCTGGCAAGTTGGTATGGTAGTTCCAGGGGTTCTCAGCTAGTTAAAATTGTTTAGTGTCTATTTAACAGTATGAATTAAACAAAAGTTTAAATTCTAGCTTGATTTTTCTATTTCTAATGAAAACATGTTGTTGAAACTTTGGCACAGTGACTGTGCTTTAATTTGCTATCTGCTATCTCAGCCGACATTTGCAACTCTGCAGTTACAGCCTTATTTCACTAGCAGTGGCCTGTTGACTCAGACCTTAGACTAGAGAGAATTCTCCTCCCATAGACATTGGCCCTGTCACTGCTGCTACAGGCAGCTTTAACTATATCTTTATTGTTCTAATTATGAATAAGGATCAAGATTCAAAGGCTGGGTTGAAACCCTGTGAGCTCAGAGAGGCTGAGTAGCAACTAGCTCACCATCTCTCCTTGGTGGAATTCATGAAAAATCCATGCTTCTGCCCTGGCAAACCACAAAAAGCTTTGTCACTCCATACCCCACCTTACCTTATATCCTTTGTCTCTTTAATCTTTTCCAGATGCCATCTGGTAAACTATGATTACATTCTGTTAACTAGTTTTTAATGCAGTCTCCTGAGCTGAAGTTAAGTTTGCTTAGTAATACAAATGCAACTTGGGATTCATGGTGGGATCTAAAATCCCCTAACAATACATGGTAGCTTCATTAGTAAACATCATTTAATTTGAGGATGATCCAAAAGCAGTGGCAAAACCTATATTTATTTTTAAAAGTGAAAATGGGTTTTTTCTGATTAATGATTCATAAAAGATTGTCTTTACCTGATATATGGATATTTGAACAATGATCTTGGCTTTTAAAAACAGCAATATTCTACCATAGCCATCTAAATCATATTAAAAGTATTTTTATTAGATAACAATGTTTTAAGATTCAATATGATTTTTTAAAATCTATTTGTCATTTTGGTTATTTTTTTCTGATTTGCAATAATATGGTCAACCTCATACCAAAATATTTTAATAATATTCTCAAACATATATAGCTATATCTGAATTTATAACATTGCTACATTATATACAATATGCAAATGGGAACTACAATATATACCTATTCATACACACAAATTTCCATAACTGAACATTAAAAAATTCCTATTTTATACTGTAGAATGATTTTGCATTTTAGAATATTCATACATATGAACAAAAAATATCTGAAAAAGAAAACATGTATACTATCATTGATGAAATTAATTGTTTCTGAAAAGTTGGTTATGATTTATTTTAAATGTATGAATATTTTCCTTACTAAAGACTATGTATAAAATTCTAGCAAGATACCTAATGCTGACTTTTGTGCCTGCTCTTAGGACTCCTTATCTCCCACTGCATTTCTTCATTCAGCCTTGATATGAGGCTTTGTGCTAAGTCTAATTGCATAGAGTTCAATGGAAGTTCACCTTGTAGATAAGAAAAATGGTAAAATGTGTCACGACCACCTCAACCAGCAGGAAGACACAACAACAGGCTCTTCTTTCAGCAGTTTATTCAGGAACTTTGAACAATCTTCTTCTTCTGACTTCTTCTCACCCCCAGGAAACCCGCCCTCAGCCTAAATAGCCTCTGGGCAGCCAACCCTAGTATGCCATGTGGCATTACCAATAGGCCCAGGTGCATGGAAGCAAGCCAGATTCTTAGCCTTAGCCAATTATGGAGTTGTTTGTCACAGAGAGCACTCACCAATGGGAAGGTGGAGGGCAGAAGCCAATGCCATCTTTAAGGCACGGCTGCACGCAGGTCTCTACAGTTCCCCCTTTTTTATATTATAGCAACAGCCAAGAGTAGAGGCCTGATCTCTGTAGAATGGACCAGGGACATTGTACTGATCCTCACTCAGGTGTCGTCCACATGATGAGTACCAGACCCATCTGATACCCTTTTTCACAGAGGTAGGAATCAGGGTATCAACCCACATGCAATCAGGCATGCTCTTCTTGGGACCTGGGTTTCAGTGGACCCCAAGTGCAGTGCTCAAGCCTCGCATCCTGTGCCTAGAAAAATTAATCTTTTAAGGTAGCCAGCCAAGCATGAGGGGACTGGCCTGCTTCAATGGCTGTGAAGGCTTGAATAATCATGGCTACACTGTGATGCTGGGAAGCCTTAATTCGGCAGATGCACCACAGGCACACCCAGGAGGCTATAATCAGAAGGCCCGTCAAGGCTCCTATACCTGCCCTCTCCTTAAGATGGTTTATGGCATCAGAGATCCACAAGGACAATCCTTCCACCAGTCCGGTGTCCACTCAGGTTGAGTTCACCGTGACAATAGCCACCCTCAACTGCTCCATCAGGTTGTTGAATTCTCCCATCCAATTACCTAAGAGATAACTGGACAATTGCTTAGACAGATTTGCAGCATGGGTAAAATTGCCATATTGTATACTAGTCACACAAATTCCAGCATATTTCCATTCACAGTGAAGTTGGGCAATCTGCCAGAGGGTGTCAATTTGCTCTTGAACCAGGTCAATCCTTTGGTTGACCACCATCAAGCTTCCCTTTAACTGAGCATTAATGCCCTTTTGTACATCCAGGGCTTGCACTACATTGGCAGAAAGATTATTCAAGGTCTGAGCAGTATGCACTATTGTGAATCATGGCAATGGCCACAGTAGTACACTGGCCTCATAGGCCTGGAGATTTAAAGACACACTGACTAGACCTACAAGACTGCTGGGTCATTTGTTCAGGGAGAATGCCAAATGCTGCTTACTGAGCACCTCAAGCTCAAACATATACCCAAGGCAGAGCACACAGGTGGAAGTTTCCCAGGTAAACAACTTAGGCTCACCTGTTCTCACATAAAACTCATCTGCTGTACTCAGTGAGAGGGGAGACTCCCTATCTAAGAGTCTCAGCCTATGTGGGTTTGAGAGGCAAGGACACCAGCCTGGTTCTGACTGCCTTCCATACTCCCAGACTGAAAGTGTGCCCTGAACCACCACCCCCACCTTCCACATAGGGAGTTGGAGCCTAAGGCATTGCTTGACATGCTGGGGATGCACAGCAGTCTCCTGTGTTTGGATCTCCCTTTTCTTTCCTTTTTTTTTTTTATCCTTTTCCTTTTTATCTGGTCTATGAGTGACAGCAGCTCTTCCTCCAAGTCTGTAGACTCAGGAGTTTCTATATCAGCAAGGTTGGGGTATAAGTCTCCCTTTTTACTCTGTCCCTTTTCACTGCTTGCCTTTTCTGATCTCTCCTCCTGTAACATTTCTAAGGCAGCCTGGCCATTTTCTACTGCCTCACTGCAGCGCTGATCCTCAAGACAGCCTCTTATTAGTTTCAGGTGGCCTTGGCAAATGGAACCACATTTGCCTGGAACTAATCCACAGGTTTTGATCTTCTGTGGAGATAAAAACACAAACTCTTCTCCCAAGTAACATATTCTTATAAACAGATTTCAAAGTCAAGATATCTTTAAAGTACATGCATTTGTTTAACTTACCAGACTTAGCAATCAATTGTCTTTCTGCAGTTAGCTCATTAAAAGTTAACCCAAAGAGCTTTTAAAATGTTGGTATCACTTTAATTGCTGACTCCACCCCTTTTGACAGTGTTCCAATATGGCAGAGGAGTCCGCAAATCTCTCCCACTGCTAGCAAATGGTGAAGACTCAGAAAATGCTGCTACCAGAAAAACAAGAGCTAAAATTTTGGGTGCGATGGAGAAGAGCCCATAACTAATCTAGTAACCTCTTATGTAATCTCTTGCATTTGCTTTCAATTCACCTGCTGGTGAGCCTTTTGTCCCGCTTTCTCTTTATCTACAGAGGAGTGCAAAATTTTTTCCCCGCTTTACTGTGGATTCCCACCTTACCTGGGAACCTTTTTACCCACTTTTACCTCAGATTCCCACCTTACCTGGGAACTTACCAGTACACTGCCCTGACTGCAGAAAGATCTGAGCCTTCATTGAGAGTAGAGTCCACTTGTCACGACCACCTCAACCAGCAAGGAAGACACAACACCAGGCTCTTCTTTCAGCAGTTTATTCAGGAACCTTGAACAATCATCTTCTGACTTCTTCTCACATCAATTAAACCTGCCCGCAGCCTAAGTAGCCTCTGGGCAGCCAACCCTAGTATGCCACGTGGGCATTACCAATAGGCCCAGGTATGCGGAAGCAAGCCAGATTCTTAGCCTTAGTCAATTATGGAGTTGTTTGTCACAGAGAGCACTTACAATCAGGAAGATGGAAGGCAGAAGCCAGTGCCATCTTTAAGACATGGCTGCATGCAGCTCTCTACAAAAATGGATTATTAGCAATGCATAAGGTTTATCAGTTAGAAATAGGATTAAAATAAGTGAACCTTTTACTTCAAGTTAAAAGGTAATGAAAAATATTTTTTCCACTACTGGTTATTAATTTAGTAATGTGCATTAAGTGTGTGTGCATGTTTGTGTGTGTGTATGTGTGTGTACATATGCACTCTTATGTAATAAAAGGTTTGTGCTAATAATGTATGCAAATATTTACAAAATATACAATGAGAACACAAAAAGGAGGATCTAAAACTTGCTTAGTACATAGAATTATATTATGTTATTTTTGTAATTACATAGCTTTGTAGGAGAATTCCAGTGTGCTTGTAAAAGTTTATTATGAATGGGTAATAATGAACATAAAACACATGTGGCATTGTAGATTGTTTAATATAGATGCAATAATTAAAGTAAGATGCATTAGAAAATGTTCTTGTATGATGTTTCCTCTCATTTGTTTGATTTACAAGATATAATTTAACCTGTTATCTTATTTGAGATCAGTATAGTTCCAAGTCTTGAACTTTTTTAGCTGCCATGATCATAGGAGAGTTGTTAGCATCATTTCTGGTCACTAATTCCCAGTATCAATAACATCTTTTACACTACATCCAAACTTGATATTTCCAGACATTGACAAATGTACAAAGAAGAAAAATGTGAGTAATTTGAAACTGACAGTTACTAGCATAAGTGATACATACTAGTACAAGTAACATACAAGAAAGAATGAATAAAATAATATTTGTATAATTTATAATCCCATAAAAAGTGAATATCATAGTTCTTGAATGCTCATTATATACTTTATGACCCAAAGTATTCTACATCAAATTTTGTTTTGAAATATTAGTTATCATATTAAAATGTATAATAGCATATGATAGAAGTATACTAGTGTATATAATTAGTCTATTTTGGCTATAGAACTAAGTCAATAGCTTGAGTAGTTGACATTTAGGAATCACAAGCTTCAACAAAATTTGGTTTTATAAACTTTATTTATTATATATAGTAAATAAATTTAGTTATATATATATAAATTTGCATATATGCATATCTTAAATATAAGAGCAAATTTATACTTGTACATATTTAATAAGTTTCAGTAATGTAAGAATATTTGAAAAAATATACTGTAACACAATCAAAAACTATTTTTCCTGTATCTACCTAGAATATAAACTTAAATAAATATCAACCATTCAAATTTAGGATTCTTTCTTTTTGTTCATAATTAGAATTCATCATCATGCTGGTACTAATGACCACATTGGTCCATTTCTGTTGTCATATTAAATGCATGAGGATTAGAACAAATATGAAAAAACCTTTAATATTGATGTTGAATATGCAAAATCATTTGGGTCTAACATACAATGGCTTTGCTTAGCATCACATGTGAATTATAGTATAATGGGGCAAGCCTGTGGGACTGAGTTATGAGCATATTTCTAAATATCAAGTCTCTGGGGAACTAACTGTGAACCCACAAGAGATAGTTGAGTTCCTTAAAGACAGTGACTACCCCAGTGATTTGGTGTCATTTCACTCCACTTTTATTCTTTACAGTCAACTCATATGTCAGCATCACCACACTGGGGACCAAGCTTTCAGAACATGAACCTCTGGAGGATGTTCTCTAAACAGAAAGGAATCATGGCAACAATCTTTTCTCCCTCCTATCACTCTTTCTATTTTTTTTTAACAACTAAGAGGATAAGAATTATAATATTCCCAATTATTTCTTTAAGTTCATAAAGTGTCTAGTCATTTACACTTGACACTAAAAAGTGACATAATTCAGTACTATGGTTTGACATAGTCCAAATAAATAGTCACCATTACATAGAATATTACCTGTTTTTTGAGTCAGTGGTGTATGAAAAAAATGAATAAAACAGTTTATGTAAATGATGTTACCATTCTCACAAATGCCTCTGAAATGATTAAGATATTTAGTCACTAGAAAAGATTATATAAATACTGATTATTAGCCTATTGTTTATAATGTAAAGGAATATGGCTATATCATTTACAAATTTTAGGTTCAATGGAACACTTAATCTACTCTGTTGCTTGTGTTGTGTGATGGAACTAAATGTACTTATTTCCTTTTATGTCTTCCTATTTTGCCTTCAGTCTTAAAAGTCAAAAGACCTCTTTTTGTGTGTTTCTTGTTGCACAGCAACAATATCATCAGCTGTATGCTGACTTTATTGCACTGCTTGCTGGGAACTTGATTTAGATTAGATCAATCATCATGGGAGCTTCACCCTGGACACCTGCCAAGATTCAAGAACCCATATTCAAATAGTCACTCTGGAGACATAGTTAATCTTTAGGGTGATATAAATTTAATAACATGAAGCTTATACTTACAGTTCACATGGTAGGGTTTAAGAAGGATATTTGAGAGGTCTCATAGTTTGAAGTAATACAGTCCCTTATGAAAAGGAGGGCATAGAATCAGTGCCAGACAAGAGTTGACCACACTATGTTCAAAATCAAAAAGTATTGTCTATTGTCCCAGCACGGATGGGTGGTGAGTTTGAATATAATTCTTCAAAGCATGTCCTCAGAGGTACATGTTGTCTTGCTAAACTTTTTGTTGTTCCACAGTTTTCATAGCTTCTATAGCAATACCCACCATGAAGGATCAAGTTTCTAAACGCATGAGTCTACATGATGATATTTCAAATTCATAAAACAAAACAAACAAATAAAAGACTGTGGCCCAAAACAATATTCATTTTGTTTATTTATGGCTCAGGAGCCAGAACATTATTATATGGAATCACAAATAATTGGCTTACATCTTCTTGAAGCTCAAATTGATACTTCACTTGTGAATAGTCTCATGTGGCACTGTTGCCTTTTGTTAAATTTCAGCAGTAGCTTTGACAAAAAACTCTCATGCTTTAATCATCTTGTGGGGCTGGGGTGGGTCTTCTTTAATTTCTGCTTGTGGGGCATTGTCTTCCAGAGCCTAAGAGAGAAGCTTAGGGGATGTTGATTGTAATTTAAAATGTTTATATTGAAGGATATTGCTGACAGAAAGGAAAGACAAGCCCAGAAAAGAAGAAAATATTTGAAGAGGGATATAAGGACTTTTCCCATTACCTCATTTTAGTCTGATAGTTCCTGTATCCTTCTCACTTGAAGCAAAGTATTCTCTCAATATCTGTTCTATTAACATATTGCCACCTAATATCTAGGAACTTTCATTCTGAAAAATAATTTTATATTAATACAGACCTTTAATATGTGCAAAATATTGTTTTGATATCTGAGTAAATTGAGTGGTAACTAAATTGGGCAATACTATAATTTAACTATTCCTATTTATGATTAAATTCTTACATTCTAAATTTAAAAAGACTCAAATAATTCAAACTAGTTTCCCATTTTCAATCAAGTGGTAAGCTGGATTAGTGGTTTGAATTTTATAGTATGGCTGATTTTTTTTTTATTTTACTATTTTAGAAATAAACAAGTCTTAGAATTTTTTGAAAAAATTAAAAAAGCTCATAACAGTAAATACATGACTGGAATAAAAATTGTTTTGGTATTTTCTGGGCCCAAGCTAGCTGAAAGTAAAACCATATATAATATCGTTATATATAAAATATCTTTATGTGTGACAAAAGATTATTGCCAAATGCATACTCTGTTTTATAGAAAACTGAAGTATGCACACACACATAAACACAACCTTTACAGTAAGGTATGCAATAACAAGTAGCATCTATTATTGAGAGGATTTAAATAATGGTCCTTGAATTGTCCTTCAAATGTACAATGTAACTGGTATATACATGCTGCCAGCTGATATTCCCCTGAGACAGTGTCTATTATGTAGCCAGCTGTCTCAACAACGTTACTTTAATGTTTTGTTGTCCATGCATTGTATTAAAAGAACTAAGAAAGATTTAAGATCATTGCTTAAAATTTTCTTAGATATGCTTTGCTTATTGTTTTTTTTTAAATTATGAAATAAGGTCTCATTTTTTATCCATGTGTCCCCTTGTTCATGCTTCCTTCCCCTTCCTAGCCTTCCCAGTCACTCTCTCTTCTCCCCATCTCCTTTAAATAACATGTGATGGTCCTTTTTTTTTCTGGGATGAATGTGAGAACCTGAAATCAGATTATTTAAACAGGTGAACCACAGTGAACAGAAAAGTATCGTCTGGTTGACACTGATCTTTTACGCATGCAATATCTATTAAAATAAATCAAATTTAAGACAATATTACCTTACTTCGGAGATTAGATATATAAATAGAAACAGAGGTAAATGAGTAAGTTGATCTATAGATTTAGTCAGTGACCAAAATTTTAAGACATGTGAGAGATACTTTATGTGTAACCACTAATAATCACTCAGTTTCTCACTTTTCACTCAGTTGCTCTCTGAGAGTGTATAGTTGAATAACTGAACTTGTCAATTTTGTTAATCTTTTCAGTGAAATAGCCCTTCACTTCATTGACTCTTTGAATTTTCTAATTATATCATTACTGGTAGCCCTCTTTTTTGCTATCTCTTTACATGTATGGCTTTACATGTCATTTACTCATGTTCCCCCAAACCTTCAGTTGCATTATTACATTGTTAATTTTATATATCTCATTTCTTTATGAACTTCTTAGTGTTCTATATTGCTCTTCTATCTTTATTGTTTCTCATATATTTTGATATATTTTCATATCTATTTAGTGGCTGGAATTTTTAAATTTTGTTCCTAGTTTCATCCCTGATTCAACTGTGCTTCATAGTTTGTTGTGAAGTTTTCAAGTGTTTGAATAATTTTTGTTGATTCTATTTCAATTAATTTAATTTATTTGCTTGAGTACATTGTGCTCAGATAGAATGCATGCTGTGATTGCAATTTTCCTACATGTGTTGTTGTTTTATATCCTAATATTTGCTCAATTCTGAAGAAAGTTTCATGAACTACTGAAAATTATGTGTTATATAGCATTTGAGTAAAATGTTTTATTGATATCTCTTACATTTATTTTATTTTTGTGACAATTTAATTTTAGGTAACTATGATTTTGTTGTTGTTGTTGGTGGTGGTGGTGATGTGTGTGTATGTTTGTGTTTGGATGACCTGTGTCATACAGGATACTGTGAAGTATTAAAATCACTATTATAATGTTGGGTTCAAACTACAGTTTCCAATATAATACTGTTAATTTTGTAAACTTAGGTAACTTTTGTCCAGGGTGTTAATTGTGTAAGATTATAATGTCCAATGGCAAATTTTGCCTGTAATGATTATAGAACCCTCCTCATGTTTCTTACAAATTTTTGTTATTTTTTTGGATACTAGAATATTATAACTGTGTCTGCTTGTTTCTTAGTTTCATCTGATTGGAATACATTTTTGCCACCCTTTCACCCTATATTTGATGTTGAAGTGTTTCTTGAAGGCAGAAAAAAATGGATTCCATTTTCTCATCCAATCTGTTAGTTTATGTATTTTTATTCAGAGAACAAAGATATGTTCATTGATTTCTGTAATTTGATTGCATTTTGAGTGCTTTTTTTTTTTTCTGTGACCAGAACTTCAGAATTTACTGAAGATGTTTTCAGTCCCTCTGTGGCTTTAATGGGTTTCTTGCAATAATCAGGTGTTATTTTAATAAGTATTCTTTATAGATGACTCAAATTTTCCCACTTGCAGCTTTCAATATCCTTTATTTCCTGTTTTGATTTTAATTATAATAAATGATGTATCATTTATTTTTTAAAAATTATTAACTTTTGGTTTTTCTATGCTTTGTTCCATTAATCTCTTATACCTAGATAGGCATTCTTTTATGTACGGAAAATTGTGTTCTATGCTTTTATTGAAGAATTTTTTTGTGTGTGACTTCACTGTTGTATTAAGATATGGGTCAAACAGAGTTAAAATATATAAATGTGTAATTTCATTTCTTTTAAAAGACAAAAGCCGCAGGCGCACAGACCAAATTCCAAACCTCCAGACCCAAAACAGTCCAAAAAAAAAAAAAAAAAAAAAAAACCTACTACAACACTTCACTTCCTGTTTCTGTATACAAGTATGTTATAAGTTAAGACTTCTGGTGAAATATCAAAACTTGCTTGTTTTTCATTTAATTTATATAGACTTTTGCTGACTTATCCAAGCTAGTTATCTACTTAGTATTTAAATCCTGATTCTATGTTTCATTCTGTTGGTTGATGCTTTTCACTGAGTTTTATAATAGGCTTCTTAAATTTTTCATTTGCTACATCATTTTAGTTTATTTTTTAATGGAATATAATTCTATTTTTATGTCTTGTATTTCCTTCCTTAATTTTTCTATTTTTTTTATCAATTGTTTGACCACAATAATAATTATTACTTTGAATTGTCTGTAATTTTTTTTTGCTATTTTTATCAGGGGCTATTAGTATGAGATTTGTAGTTTTGAAGCTTGCATGTTATTTTTTTCACAAGTGTTTTTAATTTGCAAGTGGAGTTATTGTGTTGATTAATTTTTCTCTTTCTATTGTGTTTAAATCAACTTTTTTTAAAGCAAGTCTGTTCATAATATTCAATATAAGGCTTATGCATATCAAAGTAGAAATTTAATTTTTTTGTGCTTGTGTGGCATTTGGTGACACACTATTCAAGTGTCCTGTTTCTCTTATGTTTTGAACTATTTATTCAAGAAACCTGAACCACAATTTCACTGTTAGTGTGGACTGGTCCAAGGTCTTAAGGCCCAATAAACCAGCTAGTGGATCCATGTCAGATCAGTGGCTGGTGTTGAAGATTTTGAGTATTGTGTGATGGGCTACTTTAGAATCCTTGGTGGTGATCAAGCCGAAATCTGGTGAGTCTCAGAGGAAGGAAGACAAGCCACTAGGAGGTGATTGTCATTGGCAAGCAGTAGAGGGACTTTGGTTATAATGATAGTTTAGCTATAAATTAGTTCTATGTCAAGAAATATGGGCTGTTGATCAGTTTTCGCTATAAGATCTGCATTCAGCATGCCTAAGATACAACTTGAAAGTTCTTGGTCACTTTCATAAGAGTTTGATGGGATTGAAGCCTTCACAATTCATCAGTGGATAATAACACTGAAGGCCAGTCTAACATAGTGGCCTACAGTGCTTCTAATTTGCTCTTTGAAGAGCAAATTGATTGACAATTTTGAGTACTTGTTTCAACTTCAAAAATATTTTTTAAGTATTATAGCATAATTTTTATATAAAATATTTTATGTAAAATAAAATTCTGAAATAACCTTTCACAAGATATCATATTATTTTTCTTACATTTACTGATAAGATCTTCAGATGACATATATACCAGAAGATAACACATCAAATAAATCAATTTTTGAATGTAAAAACTTAGATTTGTATTTTGAGTCTCTCAGCATATGAGTGTGAAGTGTAGAATACAATCTTTATATTGGTTATGTTCTTTGAGTACAAAGTTGACAGAGCATAGTTACTCTTATAAAAAAGTGAAAAATGAATTTGTGGGTTATATTCTACTAATTTCTTCACCAGTCAATATTTGATATAAAAATAAATTTGTTATCCTTTAAAGTGATAGAATACAGAGTTTGAGACACAAAGTAGAAAAATTTATAATGTAAAAATCCAAATGGACTATGAGAAGCCCATCAAAGATAGTCTTTCATTTGCTACATTGAGGGGTCTAGATTCTGTACTATAATATGATCACAACAGATGAGACCCAGAAAGTAAATTTTTTAAAGATCATTAATATGTAAATAGAACTATGAAAATAACTATCAGCACTGCTAGAAAAAGTGTTCACTGGAAAGGGAAAAGGGAATGAAGAGATTCTGAGTACATATGTGGACACTCTACTGCATTATATTTTTTTCTTTTTTCAGTTGGTCAGGAATGCCAATGGCCACCAATGACAGAAATCACATTCTTGGAATGAATATGTAGCTTATGTGAAAGAACCTGAATATGTGATTTATAGAATAATTAAGAATGACAAGCATATGGTTAACCTACTTACTTTTACTGTAGTTACTTATTCTATAGGAAGAAAAAAATCATACACCTTATACAAAGCTGCAGGGAAAGACAATGTTGCCAATGCTTTGTTATACAATGTCACTTACCTCCTTTTTTAAGATTAAGTTTTATTATTTTAAAGTATGGGTGTATGTATAAGTGTGTATGTGTTGTGCATATAATTACAGGTATTCTGAGAGGCCATAGATATTAAATCCCTGAGGAGCTGAAGTTTAAGGAGGTTTTGCATTGCCTGAGGAAGGGAATGAGATTTGATCCCAGGGCTACTGGAAGAACAAGTAGTATTCAGCCATACCTAAAGCCAATACTTCCTCTTTATATTCAATTACAGAGATTCATTTGTTAAAGTATATTTATAAGATTGTCTTTTGTCTATAGAGTTAGATAACAACTTTGCCTTTATTCAGATGTATCTGAAACGGAATTGAATTCCATCAAGGAATATGTAAGAGAAAACAGCAAAAAAAGAAAAGAGGGAAATTATGACTGGCTAGAGAAACTGAATATATAGATGCTTTGCAGAATAGATAGATGTATTTCAATTTTAAAACTTACAAAGCTCAATATTATATATTTGTAAATAGTGCTATATACAACAATGCAATATAATATGTTGATTTCACTATTTAATTAAGTAGCTTATAAAATGGCTTTTCCATATCCTTTTTAAAGAAATACTTATTATGCCACTGATTACTCTTTCATTTATATAAGAGAATATAAAACCTATTTGCCTAGTGAGATTTTTCACATTGGAAATTTTAATAAGTACAAAAATGTAAATGAAATGTAGAAATAAATAGTATCCGTGATTTAAACACAGAGCAAAATAAAATGAAAGAGAGGTTGAATGTGTGTGCATATGTATGTATGTGTGTATGTGTGTGTGTGTGTGTGTGTGTGTGTGTTGTGTGTGTGAGAGAGAGAGAAAGAGAGAGGGGGGGAGGGAGAGAGAGAGAGAAAGAGCTTGCACATGTCTCTGTTTCACATGCATGTGAACATAAAGCATAATACATATGTCATAAGACTTTTTATGGGATTTGATTTTCTCTTTTTCCATGTGACTTAGGAGCATAGCTGTCATTTCATTAAGCTTGGCAGTGAGCCAGATATGCATCTGAGGCATCTTGCTAGAACTTAAAATAAAGATCTTTCTGTTAATGTTCAGCATAGATGCTTTGTGTTATCTCAGAAATATTTTTTAAAATATTATAACTTTTCAATGAATAAAGCATAAACAAATTTCACAAGAACTAAAGATCACTTTCATTAGTCTGTTAGTTAAGTTGTAGTCTCTCTGTGTTGCTTTTCTTTAAAACTATTGTTGCCTCTTAAACAATGGCTTCTTAATCAGTAATTGCAAGTCTACTGTCACCAGTCCTTTAGGCTGCAAGAGCTGTACTATGAGAGGTTCCTTCAGGAACTGACTCTTTCAAAGATACCAAAACAATAACTTTTATAAATTTCTGTTCATCAAAAACAACAAAAACTCAAAAAATCTCAAAACCGAAAAACATATCCCCCAAACAAAACAAAACAAAAGAAAAAAACCCTTAAGATTTAAAGGTTGAAGTAGAATTATGCTCCTCAGAGAGTCTGAACAGCAAATAGCTCACCTCCACTTGTAGTGAGATTATGCTGGTGATGTAAATATTTGTCTCACATATGGGTTTAATAAAAAGCTGATTGACCAAAGGCAAACAGGAAGTGTGGGCAGGGATACCAGGCTAAAAAATCTCCAGAGTACAGGAAGAACAGAGACAGACACCAGGCAGATTCACTAGAAAAACTAGACAGATGCCAGAGAACTGCCAGAGAGCCACCACAGACAAGACAAGAAGACTGCAGCAGACACAGAGGAAAGAAGCTGAAATGCTCCTATGAGAAAGGTACCAAGTCCTGCGACTGAACAGGATGGTTAGTTTGAGAGCAAGCACTCACAAATTATATGCCTGGGCTTTAGGTCAATAAGTGTAGAAATCATATATGACTGTGTACGATTATTTGAGGCGAAGTAGGGCAGAGAGGGAGACTAAACCTTTGGTCCAGGCCTAGAATCCCCTGGTCAAAACCATTTACATCACCCACTACCTCCTCCTATCTCCCAACAAGACTTCTCCCCTCCTCCCCCACCTCCTCCTTAAAAGCCCTTCTTCAACTGACTCCTCCCTACCATTTCCTGTGAGCTACTTGCTTATTCAGTCTCTTATAGGTTAATTCTATCTAATCAAACAAATGTAACACATTTTAAAAATGTTCTAGAGCATAAACAAAATTGCACACCTTAAAATAATATTCTGCCACATCCCTGTGTAACACTAACTTTGCACAGGATGCCAACTTATCAATAATTTAAGTTTTTTTTTCCCTAAAATCCTGAGTAAGTCTTCTGAGAAGTACACCTTAAGAGCTTCATTCAATGAAGACTTTCAGCCTCAAAATCTTCAGTTAATTTTATCCAAAGGCTTTGCTTAACCTCTATTCTCTTGGGATTTTAACACAGTTGTGAACTCTGGTAAATCATGTGTAGCGATTGGCAGTCTCAGAGAGTATTTGCTTGGTATTAAAATACCTTGTTAAATATTTCAAATTGGTCCTTAGGGACATTCAAAGAGCTCCACTCACATGCTTCTGGTTGATATACAACTTTACAAAATGTATGCTATTTTAAAAGCATCAGAACAAAGAGAAGCCAAGTGAAGAGAGTGACAAGGTGAATTCTCAGAAGGGGAAAAAGAGACTTAAGTTATATTGTAGAGATATTTTGAAAGCATTTTCCCCGTGTATTTAAATCTTTTCAGATTTGTATAAAACATCAGCTGAGAGGAACTAATCCCCAGACTGTGAATAGCAAGTGTGTCCTACAGGAAATACTGAGAATTAAACACTACATAGAAAATGGTTTATGTACTTCAGGATACAGCGTTGCCAGTTTTGTCCTTTCAGTAGAAATCCTTCTGCAAATAGAAAATGTTTCCATCCACTTAGGCAGGATTTTGTTAATAAAAAGCCAGTTATTCAGGCAATGTGATGTAGGTTTAATAAGTATTAATCAAAACAAAATAATTTTCAGAAAATATTAGTGTCCCCATTCAAAATTCTGAGAGACTAGTGCAATTGAGGAATTTATTCTATATAACTACATTTGGAAATTTGTAAATTTGCTCCTTTTTACTATGGGCAGTATTTAGCTACATACTTTTAATGGAGGATTTGTAGACTCCACTGTGAGAGGATTTTTATTGACAGAGCTACAGTAATGAAAACAGGCACTTGAAAAAAATGCTCATCATCTTTAGCCATCAGAGAAATACAAATAAAAACAACTTTGAGATACCACCTAACACCTGTTAGATTGGCTAAGATAAAAGGCACAGAGGACAGCCTATGTTGGAGGGGTTGTGGATCAAGGGGAACACTACTCCATTGTTGGCGGGA
This sequence comes from Sigmodon hispidus, assembly GCA_004025045.1. NCBI lineage: Eukaryota > Metazoa > Chordata > Mammalia > Rodentia > Cricetidae > Sigmodon > Sigmodon hispidus. The sequence goes on along the minus strand of PVIH01008983.1, from coordinate 35,701 downwards.
GTGTAAGCTTGTTCAGCCACTTTGGAATGCAATATGGTGGTTTCTCAGAAAATTGAGACTCAATCTCCCCAAGGACCCAGCAATACCACTTCTGGGTATATACTCTAAAGAAGCAATTCACACTCGAAAAGTATTAGCTCAACTATGTTCATAGCAGCATTATTTGTAATAGCAAGAACCTGGAAACAACCTAGATGTCCCTCAACTGAAGAATAGATTAACAAACTGTGGTACATCTACACAATGGAATACTACTCAGCAGTAAGAAAAAATGATATCCTAAAATTTGCAGGCAAATGGATGGATTTGGAGAATATCCTCCTGAGCGAGGTATCACAAACTCAGAAAGATAAGCAGGGGTTGTACTCACTCATTAGTGGTCTCTAAACAATCTAACAAGAAAAAAGCCAAGCATGCCCAAGCTGCAAACCACAACCACTAAACAGCTTGGGATCAGAAACACCGTGGAGTGACCCTTCGGATCCCACTACACCTATAGGAACACCTGACACACTCTTGAGGGAGGGAGGACAAAACTGGATATGCCAGGAGTGGAGACTGAACTAAGCTTTATTGGATCAGTGGGACCATGGGACTGTCTGCAGCTTGCCCAGCGAGGGAATGAGGAGTTGTGGAGAAAGAAGAAATGACCTGATGTGGCGGGAGGGGGAAGGGGCCTTGAATGGGGATACACAGGGATAGGAAAAAAAAATCCAGAGGGAAAGCTGAACACAAAGTAATTTTATGTGTAGCAAATTATTTGCATTATCACCCTTGATAAGTCATGCTTATGGTTTTTATTTTCTTTATAGTTATTGTTCACTTATCAGCATTGTAAATTCAATTTACTGTTTTTTTTGATAAATAAAAAGAAAGAAGTTATTCTCAAAATATCAGAAAAAATCAAGATAATGCAATTCTAAATTTACTGTCCCCCCAATACATGCTAATGTCTATTGTTTTAAAGTACTTGCTATCCAACAACTTATTGTAATATTTGTTTTAAAAAAGACAATTATGCCTATATTGTTTAGAACTTCCCCGAAAAATGAATGAAGTTTGAATCAAGCATAGTAGTTTGAGACTCAGTAGTCAAAACAGGGTATAAAATTTATAAATAAATACAGGATGCAATATGGGTTGAGTGTTTGATTTTGAATGTTAATGTCATTTGGCCATCTTCTCATTTTAATCACATACTATCTCATCTAGGTATTTAGATTTAGTCTGACAGTTGTAGAGCCTGAAAGGGACTGGAGTAGGCTCTCTGCATGCAGGACACAGTTGTGTAGCTTGGTCTGTTTAAGGGGCCCCTGGTAGTGGGATAAGAATCTATCTCCAGGGCATGAGATCATCTTCTGAAGTTCATATCCTATGGTGGGATACTTTGCACAGCCTTGATCAAAGGAGACATGCCTGAACCTGCCTCATCTAAATATACTAAGCTTTGATGACGCCTCATGAGAGGCTTTACCTTTATAGGGACTGGTTAAGGGGGAATGTTGTGGGGTGGAGGAGAGGGAGGAGGGATGAGAGGGGGATCTGTGGTTGGCATGTAAAATGAATAAAAAAAATTTCTTAAATAAAATAAAAATAATGTTCTTAATGCATGAACTATATAGCTTCATTTTTTATTTTGATTTAGCAAAACACTAAGTATTACTTTATTTATGGGTATCAATTAAAACCCTGATTTGTTATCAGTAAGAATATTTTCAATGTCACATAAGGAATTATAGATCAACATCTAGCATGTGTTTTATTTGAGCTTACATGTTACTTATAGTATGGAAAGAAAGTAAACAATAAATATAATACACAGACTTAAGAAGTAAATTACAGGGCCCAACAACTCCTTCTGTCATTAGAAGCATTGGCTGATCTTCCAGAACACTTGAGATCAGCTCCCAATGCCCATTTGTGGGACTCAAAACTGTCTATAACTTTAGTGTTGGGGTACTTGGACTTACATATGAATATACCTACATAAAAACACACATTCATGTAAGCACAAATAAATATAAAACTAAATCTTTAAAGAAGAATCAAAGTTAATAAGACAGTGTCATTTTAGTACTGTCTAGAAACCGAAAAAAATATTTTTACTGTGTTTTAATAAGTCATGTGCTAAATTCTTTCATACACTAAAATATGTTTTCCTGAATGTACAGGTACCTCTGTTCTACAGGTGACAGCTACAGATGCAGATGACCCCACCTATGGAAACAGTGCTCGTGTTGTTTACAGTATCCTCCAAGGACAACCTTATTTCTCTGTGGATCCTAAAACAGGTTAGTGAATTTATGTACATTGTCATGCAAGTGAATTAATCAATAATAAAACTGATGTTCTTTTTTATTTACTTTTTCTCATGAGAAAATGACTTAAATACATTAAAAATTGCAGCTATAAAAAGTGTAAGTATAAAGGTATTGCTTAATTCTGTTATTCATACCTGTTAAAATTACTATGGAGTATTTCTACAAGATTTAAATAATGCTCCTTTGAAAAGAAATATGAAATTGTATTAATTGAATAAAATTGTCAAAAATTTTGATTTACATATTACTTTTAATTTTCTACCAAAGATGTAAAATTATTCAATAGTACTTTATATGAATTTGGTTGCAAAATATATTCTCTGGTATGCATAAAGAAAGATATAAATGTATATTTGTATACATGATAAATACAAATAAATGAAATACATTATATTGAGGTAATTCCATGTTTTCTCTGTTAATTTATTTTTCTGAATTTGAAATTCTTTTAGGCCTCTCATATTGCATTAATTAATGAAATTAAGATAATTACCAAAAGTCTTAAATATCTTTTGTTTTTAAATTCACATAAACCTATGAACTCTCTTTTCCTTCTATTCTGGTAAACACTGATACTGTATTACCTCAAAGTCTGAGGGAACATTACAGAGAAACTTGTTTTATTTTCTACTGTTAAAAGATGTAGAAAGCAAATATCCTGACTATAGGATTTCTCCCCAGTAAAACAAACAAAGAAAAAACTAAGTACCTGTTTCTAGCATATACACAACCATTTAACATGGAACTTTTAGAGTTTTCTAATTCTAAAGAAGATCATAATTGATTGCAAAAAAATTAGAGGTCCAGGAAGCTCCAGCAGGACCTTGGGTTCTTTTTGGTAAAACTGGATGTACTCTGATTCAGTGAATATGTAATCTTCATGGATGCACTATGACTAAGTTAGCACAAATACTTTGTATATGTACTGTGATGCCATTAACATGGAACCTTCATGGATATTTAACATTCTTGGAGCTATGACCAAAGAAGATGTGTATGTTCTTAGATGTCTCCTTTAACACATTGCATGGTCTATAAGTAAGTCAATATTTATTTATTTAACACATTTCTAAATGACAGTAGAATTGCCTCATTTCCCCTTTTACTTTCTCCCTTCCAGATGCTCTCAGGTACCATCTAGCAATCTTGCCATGATTGTTCCCCAATCTCAAGTTGATAGTCTTTCTTTTTACTATTATTGTTAAATACATATATATGCATGTATATATGTATGAACGCATATCTAAATAAACTTTACTGAATTCATTGCATTCTTCTTCTTCTTCTTCTTCTTCTCTCTCTCTCTCTCTCTCTCTCTCTCTCTCTCTCTCATGTGCGTGTGTGTGTGTATGTGTGTGTGTGTGTGTGTGTGTGTTTCCTGTCTGACTTCTTTGAATTGGTTAACTAGTTAAGGGGGCTTGTACCTGAGAGAGGTTAATTTTCCCTTTTCTAGCAGGCATTAGTTTCTACACATTTTATCTAAGGGTAGCAACGCATGAATTTACCCTGTTCCACATGTTTATTATTTATGCAGTCATTTCTAGGAGAGTCTTTCACTGCAGACTTCCTGGTATTTTTTCTTTTGCACATAGTTATTCTTTGGCAAGGCAATGTGGGGCTTGAAGTCTTCAGGGTCATAGAGAAGGATGATATGATTCACAATAGGCAGTAACTGACAGAGTTGGTTTAGTTGAAGTATGCCTGGTTGGGGTCAATTAAGAATTAAATCAACAAAGCATATAAAGGGGGTAAAACATGTGCTTCAACTACAACACTAAATGTGGCTAGACATTAGGATAAAAGTTTATTGATCAGAAAAAAAATGAACAAAGTAAAGTCCCGTGCTATTTTCAATAGGTCCATCTCACCACGGATTTTGTACAAGAAATGGAAGCTGTAAAATTCTAGCTTCTCTGTCCTTGTGGTGCAGCACCTCAAAGTAAATGTTTTTGTTTTTGATTTTACACCTGCAACTATGTGTAGGCTAGTTACTTTTAAATATATATATATATATATATATATATATATATATATATATATATATCACTAACAGTAAATCTTTAAGTTAGGATCTTGAGTTAATGAATCCAGGAGCACGAAAGTATAGGATGTTAAGGACCTAAGATTAGTAATGTTAGCTCCAGATAGTTATCTTATCTGTAGGATGGGTGTGCTAAGGGTAAACCAGTGTTTCATCTATCTGTAGCTGTCCTTGGACATCTGAGAAATGTTTCAAATGAAATACTTTGCCTTAGGGCTGACTCTGTTCAGGTGTCTACTAGTAAAGATAATTGCATGGGGGCAGACACTGAATCTGATCTTGGCTAAGAAAAAAAAGACCTGATTTGAGAGAAATGAGTCTATGTGACTGTTTTCAAACATAGCTAAGGGCAGTTATCACTATGCCCAGATGTATGGGAAATTGTGTCCAGTAATTGATCAATCATATTGATAAAGGTTCCTGGGAACTGAATCCCAAATTAGTAACAAACGGGAAAGCTACAATTACACACAGGAAATCCTCTGCAGGAAACAGCTAACACATGCAAAGGCAATTAACACCAAAACTTCTTGAATTTTGGCATTACCTCAACCAGGACTCTTGACTTTGATTTGGAGTCAAGATTTGTTAGCTTTGTTTGTGCCAACCGAGTTTCTAGTTCATTTTTCTGTGGCTCCTAGCATTGAGTTGCCCAGTTCCAACCAATCAAAAAGAGGTTTCTCATGTATGGTACTGGAGTTTTATTTGTGAAAGAAATTCATCAACACTATGGTTTCAAATCAGGTCTGTTTTAAAACATCTTATATGATGAAGTGCATACCAGTGAGAAGATTAAAGTCTTAAGTACACATTCAACACCCAATGTGACTATATTATTTTTAGTGGTATTTTAGTATCATGTTCATAAGAACATTTGATTAATTAATTTGCCTTCCTATGCTAAGAGTTTTCAGCATTCAAGTTCACTGTCAGAAACAGACCTAAAACACTTTCTGTCTCTCTATTTCCCAAGATTAAGCAATGTAGAATTAAAAAGCAAAGAGAGAGTTATAAGTGGAAGATAAATGTACACAAAAGCATTTGCATATCCTTACATTTTATACATATAGTATATACTAAAATACTTTATTGACAAAGTAAAAATAAATATTATAAAACAAACATCATTAAGTTTTTTATATTATTATGTAACATTCAAGTTAATTTAGTTTCAAGATATTTATTTAGAGAAAAATTCTTATGACCCTGGTAATCAAAATGCCCATGTATGGTTATCTATGATATTGTTCAACTGAAAAATTGTTGATAACTGAATCACCTCACTGTTAAATATATGTGATATTATTTCCGTTCTTGCCTCTAAATCAAGTTCATAAATTACAAGTAATTTCTGCCTTATACAAGTACCATGATGAAAGAAATAACCAAATAACATGTAGCATTTCTATGTTTAGTTTTTTCCATACATATGCCTATATAGAAGCATATATTAATTTGAATAAATATTTAATCCATTAGTACTCTTTATATTAGTCAAATGATTTTATATATGAAAATGTTATATTTATTTAACAATATGATGAAATAAATGCATACTGCAAGAAACGTGTTTTAAACTGAATACTCTATTTACATCTAATATTACTTAACAAGTATCAGGTTTCTAAGTATACCATAGTATCTGAATTGTTGCATATGTTCAAGGGTTTAAAAATAGGTTTAGTTAAATAGAAACCAGTGTAATCAAAGCAGTCTTTTAAGGGTGATTTTCTGCCTCCATATGCTAATCTTAGTTTGTGCTTTATAGCAGTTATCATCATCATGCTCTTGGTGGCATAGCATTTAAATGCCCTTAGCATTTGGGTATAGTTATATATCATATAGGTAAATAAAATAATAGTTAACACAGACTTTTATCTCTAATAGTCAATAAAGTCTTACACAGTTGCTAATGAATTAAGTTTTATTAGCTCTTCAACCACTTTTTTCTTCTTTTCAAAATGTGCAATATATTAAATGAAATGCATACTTTCAGAGAAATCTGTGTTAATATAAGTATTTCACTGGCTAAAGCATCATGGGACTTGTGGGTCTATTTCATACTTATCAGGCCAGTAATAAAACAAAATATTAAGTTACATTAAATGAGTAAATTTGTTAAAGTAGTTATTGCAAAAAGTGCTAAGAAGAGTTCTAAGTTAAATACTCATTATCTTCTTCAAAGCTTCCACATCTTGGCTACTTGTGCTTGAAAACCTTATTACCATGCAATTAAACATGCTAAGGAACTAATGATTCTAGTTGCAACTTTGCTTCCAAATGCCTGGAAAATAATCTAAGGAGACATAGTGCACATTAGAGAGTCAGTTGCTATGATATAGTGTTATACAGGAATCATGGGGATACTAGTCATTTACAAAAGTATACTTTAATCATATAACTTTATTCCATTCTAATTAAATAACTCATCTGAACACATTTTCAATTATTTGTATTGAAGACTAATTATAATAGTGGGTAACTTTTCTTTCTTAATGACATTGAGATTTCAGTGGCCCAAAACATTCAATGGAAAAAAGATAGTATATTTAACAAATGGTGTTGGCATAGCTGGATGGAAATGTGTAGAAAAATGCAAATAGATCCGAGCCTGGCACCCTGCACAAAACTCAAATCCAAGTGGATCAAAGACCTCAACTTAACCCCAACCACTTTGAACTTGATAGAAAAGAAAGTGGGAAATACACTTCTACAAATTGGCACAGGCGACCACTTCCTAAATATAACACCAGTGGCAAAGACACTAAGACCAACAATCAATAAGTGGGATCTCCTGAAGCTGGGAAGCTTCTGCAAAGCCAAGGACACTGTCAATAGGACAAAATGACAGCCTACAGAATGGGAAAAGATTTTCACCAACCCTACAGGTGATAGAGGACTGATCTCTAAGATATATAAAGAGCTCAAGAATCTAGAGCCCAAAACCTTGAATAACCCAATCAAAAAATGGGGTACAGATCTAAAAAGGGAACTCTCAGCAGAGGAACTACGAAAGGCTGAAAGGCACCTGAAAAAGTGCTCATCATCTTTAGCCATCAGAGAAATGCAAATCAAAACAACTTTGAGATACCACCTAACACCTGTTAGAGTGGCTAAGATAAAAGGCACAGAGGACAGCCTATGCTGGAGAGGATGCAGAGCAAGGGGAAGACTCCTCTATTGTTGGTGGGAGTGTAAGCTTGTTCAGCCACTTTGGAATGCAATATGGTGGTTTCTCAGAAAATTGAGAATCAATCTCTCCAAGGACCCAGCAATATCACTTCTGGGTGAATACCCTAAAGAGGCACATTCACACTCCAAAGGTATTAGCTCAATTATGTTCATAGTAGCATTATTTGTAATAGCAAGAACCTGGAAACAACCTTGATGTCCCTCAACTGAAGAATGGATTAACAAACTGTGGTACATCTACACAATGGAATACTACTCAGCAGTAAGAAAAAATGATATCCTAAAATTCACAGGCAAATGGATGGATTTGGAGAATATCCTCCTGAGCGAGGTATCACAATCTCAGAGAGATAAGCAGGGGATGTACTCACTCACTAGTGGTCTCTAAACAAA